>JAJHJA010001136.1:0-137437 GCA_021202915.1 Heliconius himera | reverse complement strand
TAGAGGGAACCTAGTGTTAAGACACTCCGTTCCCCACTTTCTGCCGAATTCTGGAGGCATTGCTTGTTGAGTGGCAGAACTCAACGCCGCGCTTAACCTCGCCACCAGAACGAAGAAATGGAAATATAAATTTAAGTTAATATTTCATCTCCTCGAGTGGGGATCGAACCCACAACCAGCTGGTTTTACAGTCACACTTCTTGCCGCTGCGCCACGACTGGCCTTGTTTACTTCATTGTAAAAAATATTGTATAATAGTGCTTCAAAAATATATATTTTTATCAACAGTCATATAATCAAGACGTTTCGAATGTCATTCTTTAGCCAGGGTCATACCAGCGCGATTTCTATATAACATTCGCTGGCAAGCTAATGCCTTGAGTTCATTCAAATGACGATAACTTTTTTTTTATTGAACCGATTTTGATGAACCAAACTTTAGAACCTAAATTGAGTTAAAACAAAGCAATTGGTGAAATTTTCAAGTAAATCGGTTCAGTAGTTTCAGAGAAAAATGCAGACAACAATATGTCGACAGACAGACAGACAGACAGACAGACAGACAGACAGACAGACAGACAGACAGACAGACAGACAAGAAATTCAAAAAAAATCTTTTTGCTTTCTATTAGTCTTTTTTAAGTATCCCTCTATCCATTTCAGTCAAAATTACTAAATGTACAGACAAAATATTTTTACTGTCTTATTATATATAGAGATTATTTTCGTTTCATCGCTCTGGCACCAAGACCAAAGCAATGCGTTGAGTTCCGCCACTCAACATTCGACTCGACTCAGCAATGCCTCGAAACATTCGACTACTCTTAATATTTATAGTGCTAGTTTCATTTTATTCGGTTACTAAACAAAAAAAATATGTTAATATAAAGTATTGCATACGACAATATTGCTATAAAATAAGTGTTTTATTGAATTGGCTTAAACTTTAGTTTTCAATATATGGACATTATGTTTAAAATGGTAATCACGAAAGTAAAGATATAAATAATGTTGTGGTACAAGTAGGCAAAGTCGTGAGCGGGTCGCTAGTTATAAATGTTACATTTTATAGATATAATTCAAATACAGCACCGAACTGAAATATAATGATAAAAGGGTGTCAAAGCTTAAAATTTGACGACGGGATCTTTTAGCATTGAAAAGATAAACAAAACAAGTAAATTACAAATATTTATTGACAGATTTTCGAGAAGAGAGTTGAGTGCCGCCACTTAACACGCAATGCCTCCAAAAATCGGAAGAAAATGGGGTACGGAGTGTCTTAACACTAGGTTCCCTCTGCCTACCCTGCAGTGTGCGGGATACAGCGTGAAGCTGATTTATTTTTTATTTTATGAAAATATATATATTATTTTATGAAAACATAAGTTTCAGGTTCTTTGCTTTAGTTACGAAAGATTTTTAAATGTAATCATAAGCTAGCTTTTATCGGCGGCTTCGTGTATGACACATGACACATCCTAAAGCCGTAGATTAAAGATAATGATTACATAAAAAAATTGGAACCAGTAGTTCTTGAGATCAGCGAGTTAAACCAAGCAAATTCTTCAGCTTTATAATATTACTATATATAGATTACACACTAGCACTAGTATCCAAAAATGTATTTTGTGTTCTAATCTATTATATCAGGACACAAAATACCTTCCTAATAATAGAGAGTTGGGAAGTGTATTATTATCCACGCTATAATTCTGGATTAGTTTCCCAAATGGAGCAACGTTTACAATTTCAATTCCTCCTTTGTATAGATAAATATATTTAACATGAACTGCTTTCTGAATTTCAACCAACTAAAACAGTTCGGCAAGATTGCATATTTAAGTTTGCCTTATGCACGAGATTAGTCAAGTCATACACGATATTGTATGGATAAGGTAACTTTGAGTAAACTGTCCTACCCTACTGTGTTTAAGTTGAGAAGTGAGTACTAAAACACACTCGTGGACGAACCGAGCTAATCTCGACGACCGCTTTTACCAAATTGACTCTCTCGTTGTAACATTTTAAATTCAATTTCGACTGCCAGCATATTTGCATGGAATATATTAGGATGGCGGTGCGAAAAGCCAGCTATGAATAACGAAGATACGAAACATGAAATCAACTTAAACTGCTGAATAAAAATGATGTAACATTTGAAATGTAAACGAGCTTTTCATATCGATGTCATAAATTAAATTCTAGTATATTCTATCCATGGTTTTGCATAGGTAACGATGGTTATGAGGCTTTTTTTAGAGTTCTGTACACTAAAAGGTAAAAACAGTATCGTTATACGATCACTTTGTTGTCCATCTGTCAAGATCATTTATCTCGAGATCGCGTGGAGGTATTACGCTGAAATTAATAACACACAAAGTCGATTTTTGATGCACAGAAAAAAATTACCTTCTAAGTCAACACAATCAATGACAAGATACGAGACTTTATGCATGTTTTTTTCTGAATTTTGTATGAAATTCGCCATGAAAATATAATAACGTCAAAATTTATAATATAAATAAAAGAAAAAAATGCGAAAAGAGAAAATGTATTTTTTAGAAAAAAAAACAAACGGATTTTATTAGATAATGATTAGAAATATCAAATTATTCACGACCTACTGCATTAAACGTTAAAATAATATTATTTAATAAATGAAAATAATTAAACATCTACCATTATCACAATTTAGTAAACAGATTCGTAAGTGCTAAAATTTTTTGTTTTGTTTTCTTTATTTTTTTAGGTTTAAAAAATATTATATGTATATAAATACACATTTTTTTTTAATTGTGGATATTGATTCCATGTAAATTTAATTCACGTGTTTTCAATTTGTGCTAGTTTTGGCTTCCTTTAAACAATTTTTAATTTTTATTGAAAATTGTTTAAGTAATTTTATTAAGTTCGGTTTTATTTTATGGATACTGATTAACTAGGCACTGTTCAGGTTAAAATTATTTTTTATTTCTTGAAATTAAATTAAATTGTAACAAAATAAAAAGGACACAAAAGATGTAAAGAAGTATTGTAGAATTATTTAAATTGTGGATAAAAATAAATTATTCTTATTATTAACTTTCTTTGTAAGTAAAAATTATATATTTAAAAAAATACTTACCAATAAAAATTATTATTGAGATTCGGTGAAATCTTTTTAACACATTCACTTTATACTTTTCAGTCCATGTTATTTATTTAATTACAGTATTAAGAAAAGGCCAAAGCCTCAAAGAAAATATTAAGTTGTTTCACGAAAAGTTTGTCGTTTCACAGTAGTTTCGGACGTTCGTGCAGTGATTAAACTTTAGCATACATAAGAGACCACCACACACCAGCTGACAGCCGGCTTTTTCAAATGCCGGCTTCGCGCCTGCGTCTCTATTGAGAGCTATTTTATCTATATTTCCCGCCACATTTACACAGATTATAAAAAACATTGTTTTCGACAATTCATTATATTCTATTTATATAAAAATATAATTAAATAATATAAAAAAATATGGGTTTCAATAAGTATAAAGTTAATGAATTATACAGATATGCTCACTTCATACGTTATATAGATATGTATTGAGTTTGTAGGATAGCGCCATCTACAATACGGCATAGGCATTACGATATTTCAAAATTTAAATTTCATTAGTTTTTTTTTTATAAAAATCTTATAGAGAACCCAATCAGTAGAAGAAATTAATATTTTATAAATGACAAAATATGTTTAATTGTTAAATGTAAGCGAAAATGTATTTTGTATCTTAAATATATTGTAATATCTATCAACTTCAATACTTCAATAATTCAACTTTTAATTTAATTCGACGTTTGTCATAAACTAGGACTATATTATAGTTTTTGCTTCTCAGTTCTGCGTTAAATATTATTTTTATATGTACAAAATTAAAATTATTAGCAACAGATTGTTATTTATGGTAAGCCTAAATATGTGAACGGAACGTAGTACACTTGAAATAAAATATGAATAAAAATTTGATCAAGGAAAATTTAGGATAACGGAACGTTATATAAACAATTTAATTTTAAAGTGTCAATTTAATAATAAAATTTTAAAACTAAAAATAACGTAGGGCGCTTTACGTAGATTTACATATTGTCGGTTTTTACTTCATATCAGTATTTTGGAACGTCATTATAAATTTCATCCATTTTAATTAAGTTTGATAATGTTCCGACCTCTTTGCCTTATACGTCGAAAAATATATGTCGAAAAACATATTGTTAGGAGTAAAGTCATTCAACCCTCTTCTATCTTGAAACCTGCTGAAAAGATTAAACTTCACAATAAAGAAAACAAGGAGCTTTTCGGTCCATTATTGGAGACAAATAAGCAACGAAAAGCGAAATTACGAAAGGAAGGTTAGTTTAAAACCTTGATAATAATAATACTATCTTGAGTTACCTTGTAGAAATATTTCAACTTTCTACTAACTAGGCCTCTAGTATCTCATGGATTTCATTGTCTCGCCTAAAATAAAATCGTATCGCATTCTTATTACAGAGCCAACACTTGTACAATCTAAACTTATTGCGTTCTTTTATGTTATATGTTGGACAACGTTAATAGAGTTTATAAATACGCAATAAATGCGTACCTCCCTCGCGCCCTCCTATAGTTTTCGATCATATGACACTTGGCGCCGTGTGTTGTGTTCACTGACATTTTTGCATATATAAAATTATCTGTTTCAGCTAAAAATAGATCAAATCAAAACAACAAGACCACTACGTCGAACAAAAGTACGCAAAACTTTATTGATTTAAGACAACATGTTGTAGTCCCAAGTCCAAGAGCTAGCTTTGACCAAGTTTTAAAAAGTGTTAAAATAATGAATTGCAATATGTGGAATAATACAAGGACTTGTTATAATTTTGTGAGAGTTCTGTTAAATGGATCTCAAGTCAGATGTTTGACTACAGCTTCTGTGAGTAACACAGCCCAGAGCTCCCCTGCCCAGCCAGGGTATGCCAGTGAAGATAAAATTCTTCAAATAAGACAACATCAAAATGATTTTACTCAACAATTTCCTTCTGTCACATTAATTTTAAACAAAACCATGACAGAAGAATCTAGGAAGACATTAGAAAAATGGAAGCAGGAACAAATTGCAGAAATGGGTTTGGAAGAATTTAATAGATTTCATCAAGGTAAACCTGAAATTTTATTCTTTTAAAAAGCTTAACAAAATATTTCATAGCAATAATATTATATGTGTACATTAAAATTTATATAATATGTACATATTTACATACTATAAAATAATATTTAATATTAATATTCTATCAGTATGTCTCTTGAGGCCGGTCGTGGCGCAGCGGCACGAGGTGTGACTGCAAAACCGACTGGTTGTGGGTTCGATCCCCACTCGAGGAGATGAAATATTTACTTAAATTTATATTTCCATTTCTTCGCTCTGGTGTCGAGGTTAAGCGCGGCGTTGAGTTCTGCCACTCAACACGCAATGCCTCCAGAATTCGGCAGAAAGTGGGGGAACGGAGTGTCTTAACACTAGGTTCCCTCTGCCTACCCTGCTGTGTGCGGGATACAGCGTGAAGCTAATAAAAAAAATAAAAAAAAAATCTGTATGTCTACATTGGTCTTACATGCTGTATTTGCTTCACACTATAGTGATGTGATGTGTCACATCAATCTTAATAGATTCCTGGTTTCTTAAAATATTATAGATGAGTACTTTAAACTTGTACATCAGTGATTCTCAACCACTGTGCCGCGGCACGTTTGTGTGCCGCCAAATTTCAAAAGTGTGCCGCCAAATTTTGCAAATATATAATAATGTTAATATTATAAAATTATATCATTTAAAAAGAAAAATATTTTTAACATGAATATATATTTAAATCCGATCCTATTTATGCAGTGTGTTGTAGTAAATCATTTTTATCTTTTTCTTTGTGTGCCTCCAAATTTTGAAATCGTTAAATATGTGCCACAAAAAAAAAAAACGGTTGAGGATCACTGTTGTACATAAATAAAAATTCATTTCAAAGGGGTACTTTAAATTTACACTTGCAACCTAAATGTAAATTTAAGGTGCCCCTTTGAAATGTGCATTAACACTCACCTCCACTGTCTGAGCCTGTACTGACAACAAATATGGAGAATTCTGCTAATGTAAAATCAAGTTACATTCTAGAAATTAGTAAATGATTGTTATAGATTGGCTCAGATCTTTTAGTGAGTTAAAGAGTAATTTTGCTGTTATACCTCTAGCTGAGGATGTTGAGACTAGCAGCGTATCAAAAACAACCTTATATTATAAATTAAGTCTTACTAATTTTAGTTAAAGTTTTAAAACAACCTTAAATCGGGCTCACCCACCAAGGGTTTCATATAAAAATTGAAGAGCCTTTTCATCTGATATCTCACTTGAACTAGTGGCTTTAATACCATTTTTTTCCCCCCTTTTAGGCTATAATTTTTTAGGATTTAACCATAAATGTATAGTTTTCACATTTTTGTTTTAAACTAGTACTACCTGTACATGCTAGCTGCCAAATTTCATAATTCTAGGTCAACTGGAAGTACCCCATTAATTTTGATTCCCTTTATAGTGCCGAAATACGCATTTTTGCGTTATAAAGGGTCCTATCTTATTTTTAAGTAAATGTAGAAATAGATTTTTTCCGGAAATCAAGGGAACATAATCTGAGTATATGATTTGAATTTCAACTAGATATCTCCAAGCATTCCTGAGATAAAGGACCTTGACAGACAGATAGACAAAATTCTTACTATTTTTTATATTTTTAAATAGTTTTTAGATCAGTAGGTTATTGGTAGTAATTTACTTTACTATAAATAGCATAGGACATTGTACTCACAATTACTTGGCAATGATTGTATGTCAAGAATCTTTCAATCTTTTCTTCTTTTTTTCTACACACAGAAATAATATTTTTTTATATAAATAATTAATAAAAAGAATTAATAATAAATAATAAAAAAAAATTGGGCCTTTTAAATATTTTTTGTCTTTTGCATTATTCTTGCAAGGATGTATGTAACATATAAATTATCTACATGAAAACACCCAAAATAAAAAAATAAAAAACATCATTTTCATTTTACATTCTTTCATAATTAAATAAACAAATATTGTGGCACAAAAACGACTTCCTTTTGGTATAAAATCTGCATAAAAAATTGAATGTTAAAGCACAGTATTTTATATATGAAAAAAAAAATCTTTTAAAATTATATTCTTCTATGCATCATATAAATTTTATGTTGATTTTTTTTGTTCAATTTTGTGGTTTTCCTTTATTGATTTTTAATTAATTTTTCATTTACAATTGAATAAATATTAGGACTGACATATTTGACTAGCAGGGGTCAATTGAGCTCATAATTTCTATTGACGATAAATTGAAGATTGCTATAAGTTAGGCAAAAAATAAAATATGTAACTTATTGCTCTCTTAACTTAAGAGTGTTAACTTCCTTAGAATATGTTATATTACTTAGAATATAAAACTAACAAGATACATTCGAAATTTCTTAATTGTATTTTTAATAAAATGACACATGTTACAAATAATATAATTAAGAAATTTTGATATATGTTTTAAGTCAGTTACATCCTCCATATATTACATGTCAAAGTTATTATACTGTTATACCATTATACCAGTCATAGTGATATATTATTATAGATAAAACAAAAGTAATTATAAATTCATAGTTCTAAGATGTGTGTTTTTACTTTTTTTTATTCCAACTGTTTCCAAAAATGTTTAAAGCACGTCATTTATCATGAAGGCGTTGTAGTTGGGCACCTCCGCCTACTCTAAATATACTGCTATATGTTATTATCAATAATTTGTTCTTATAATAAAGACAAATAAACCGTATTTCTCTATTTCACAGCACAATTAGCTGTTGGTACAAAGTTCCACAAAACCCTCAAAACATATTTCACT
This sequence comes from Heliconius himera, assembly GCA_021202915.1. Lineage (NCBI taxonomy): Eukaryota > Metazoa > Arthropoda > Insecta > Lepidoptera > Nymphalidae > Heliconius > Heliconius himera. The sequence continues at coordinate 129,472 of JAJHJA010001136.1, read as the reverse complement.
CAACCTCAAACACAGTTACGTATAGAGAAGGATGTTGAAGGCGTCTGGGTGTCCGTAGCTGACGTATTGAAGAATATATCCACCCCCAAAGCTATTGAGTCCAATGTGATACACCCACTTTTGAAATATAGAGGAATATTTGATGCTTTAGCCGATTATGAGTGAGTTGTTATTTGTAAAAACTAAATTAAATCAGCTTCATGCTCTGTCCCACACACAGCAGGATAGACAGGGAAACAGGGAAACTAGTGTTGAGACACTCCATTTCCCACATAATATAATTTTTAAACTCATCTAATCCAAGTAATGTGTATATATATATATATATATATATATATATATATATATGTGTGTGTGTGTGTGTGTGTGTGTGTGTATATCACACCTCCTATATATATCACCTGTAACTCCTCTGGTGTTACACGGGGGCGCTCGTTTCCCTTGTCCTTTCCATAATCAAAAAATATATATATATGGAAACTTATTATATATAACAAAATATACCAAGTATACTCCACATAATCCACTGGACTAGTGTTACTGATATTGCTTTGTGAATTGAAAAAATATTTGTAAGACTATTTAAGTAAATTAAAATTTGATTTATAGTATAGTATAGTTATGTTTATGTTCATTAAACACTATAAACTAAATTAATAAACATTTACTTTAATCGTAACAACAACTGCCTTTTTTTACTATACCAAATATAATACCACAAAATACGATTTCAGAGATAAACCAACTTTAATAGAATGGAAGAAATCGGACAAACCACGTAAATCCATATCAATGACTTACGACAATCCAGTTCAACTGGCAGCTTATTTCGGAGCAGTGTGCAATGATTTGAACTACAAACATTTTAATGTACGAGATGCGTTATTAGTGATAGCCTATACTGATGGCTCAAAAGCCGATGTATTTCATCTATCGACTGATAAACTAAGGGAACATTGGGCCCAGTGGTTGATTAGACTGGAGGAATATATGGCCAAGTATGGACAGGATTCGAATAAAAGATTGGAAGGCGGTAAGAGATTGTTTGAGGAGCAAATTGGGAATCTCTGAAGTTTTAAAGGTAATTTTGTTTTTAAAAGTTAGGTTGTAAGGTTTTTAATTAAGTAAATCAGAGGCCAGTCGTGGCGCAGGGGTACAGTGTTACTGTAAAAGCAACTGGTTGTGGGTTCGATCCCCACTTGAGGAAATAATTTTTTTATTTAAATGTATATTTCCGTTTCTTTGCTCTGGTTTCAAGATTCATATTTCCATTTCTTCGCTCTGGTATCGAGGCAAAGCGCAACTTTGAGTTCCGTCACTCAATACGCAATGCCTCCAGAAGTTGGCGGAAAGTGGGGAACGGAGTGTCTTAACACTAGGTTCTCTCTGTCTAACCTACTGCGTGCGGGATACAGCGTGAAGCTGATATAAAAGTAAATCATCCCGAAGTGGCTCAGAGCCATAACCTGTAAATTTGAAGGTCTAACTAGGGGAATTAAATTATTTTCAATTTTTTGCTCTGGTAAGTAGACCAAGCGCGGTGTTAAATTACGCTACGCTACACACAATGTCAATATGCCTACCCTGCCTATATGCGGGAAGATAAAAAAAAAATTCAGGCAAATTTTAACCTGTCAAGCAATCCATAGTCTACCATAACCTTGACTTAGAACATTGACATTTGATACGCCATTTTCAAATTCTTTCAGAGACAATTCATCAAACAAGAAATCTTATCTATGAGATAACAAGATGCCACAAACAGAGAAATCTCGAATGACCTGGAGTTATATACACATACAAATATATACAAATATTACTATATAGTTTATTTGCTTTGCTCGAATGCTGCTTGATATTGAGGAAAAAATATTTTTAAGTACAAGAAAATATGTACGAAAGATAATAAAATAACGTTAAAAAAACATTCATAAATTATAATATATAAACATCCCCTCAGCTCAGATTTCACATAGCGAAAAAAAAAAATTTTAAAAATATAAAAGAATATTTTAGGAGCATTTTTTTCTGTAGCTTATTTTAATATTTGTATTTAATTGCTATGTTAATAAGATCTTATAAAATTTTGTTATAAGTTGATTATCATTATATTGTGAGTGCATTTACTTATAATATATAAAACTAATATAATTTAGATTTTCCATGCAATATTAGTTTTGTATAAAGATTACAGTTTAATAATTTTAATATTCTGCAAAATATTGAATCACGAAGTGATTTATATATTTGATCAAATAAGGAGACACCATTTTTAATTGAGAATGTTACCCTAAGGAACATAATTTTTCTTGTATAACATTTAATATGTTAAATAAATAAGATTATTGAGATAATGAAAATTTAATGTTATTATCTCATTTTACTATTTCATTTAGCGGCCATATTCAATTTGTACAATTCTATTATAATGTTAACCTTTAAATCTTAGCTAAGTTTCGCTTTATTATATGTAATTGTTACTTGCTTTGTTAGTTAAAAAAAATGGTCACGAAATCACTCTAAAATGAATGGAAGGTATTGGTATGATCTATAGATTTTCTCTGATCTACTTAATTTTACTGTCTACAGCTGCATTATGTTTATAAAACTGAATTTAAAATTTATTTATATATAAGGTTTGTGCTTCGAATTCACTCACGTATGCCTCAAAATTAATTCAATTAACTTCACATTTATTTATCAAAAAAAAAACAGAAAAATAAAAGTTAATAAAAATGGCAAAAAAATGAAATTGTATAGCACATACAATAAACCTAGAGATTTGTCTAAGATGGGTAGTCAATTTAGTGAAAAAGAGACTTGTGAGACTGGTAAGTTGTTGGAATTGTTGTTATTTAAATTAACTATTAATATAATATGTACGTATTTTATTAATATAGGCGTTTTAGATATTGGATCTTGTGTTACTATATAAATTTAATTTAGATGACAATATTAGTAATTAAAAATTGATTTTTTTTTTCACCATTAGTGTGTGGATTGGTCTTGAAAATATAAAAAAAAAACTTTAACATTTCTTATAAATTTATTCATATGGTCTATATTCAGCAGCTTCACGCTGTATCCCGCACACAGCAGGGTAGGCAGAGGGAAACCTAGTGTTAAGACACTCAATTCCCTACTTCTCACCGAATTCTGGATTGTATGTATGTGTGTGATTCACGCTGTATCTCGCACATAAAAGATTAGGCAGAAAGGCCCTGGAAGCCTAGTTTTAAGTCACTCGTCGTTCCCATTTAGACGTTTCTGTTTCCCACTTTTCGCCGAACTTCAGAGGCTTTGAGTGTGGAGTAGAAGAACTCGAAGCCGCAAATAATATTTTGATATTTTCCAATATCCTAAGTGTATGAATAACACATAAAAATTACAAAAAAAATATACATTTAGTTAAATATTATTCGTTATAATGACACTTCTATTAATCCATATCTTAAAAATGTCATATGTAACGCGTCTAACCATTTGGTTTTTTTTTCAAAAGAACAAAGTTTAAATAAACTAGCATAACTTATGTACAACTTTATTTCTCAAATGTTTTTTTTTTTAATTTTAGTCTGTTTTTTCTTACTATTAGGTTTCGTATTTACTTATCTTGTGCCAAATATGCCATTTCCTAGTCAGTTTTATCATTATTTGTTAAAACTACATATTAAGTCAAAAAATTCTTCATTTTTGTTAAATACAGTACGGTCGAGTCGTGGCCGCCCCGAATTTTAGTTTTCTGAATTTTTGCGCATTGTTCACTCGGGAGGAAAATAAAACAGAATTAAGAAAAATTGTAAAATTTAATTAGTGCAACCTATAGCTAACTTCAGGGCGGCTAGGGCTAGTTAACCGTAATGTAAACAAAGTGGAGAAAGGAGTGCCTTAATACTAGGTTCTCTCTGCGTAATTTGTTGAAAAAAACATCATAATTTGCGAAGCAAATTCATATTGTCCCTATTATAATAACTTTTATAGTCATTTTTTGGTTTAAACAAACAATATATGTTAAAGTATGTTTTTATTATCTTTGAGAAGTCTTTATTTTTAATTTTTGCTGTGTTTTAATATTATATTCAAGTATGACTTTGTATTGTTATGATGCGTTTATGTCATTATACTGTATGGTATGACTTACTGATTGTCAAAGTTAATTTTGTTCGCTAAGTCATTTATAAAGTACTTGAAATTTTGATTACTTTTATTTAATACCTATACTTTTATTTATTTTTTTATAGATATATTACTTGAAATTTATGATTCATATTAAATTCCATCTATTTTTAACTTCTGTATACTATATGTCTCGATAGGTATACCTATGAATTAATTATGAATTATACTATGTAATTATGCGCAATACATTTCTTTTTCAGCTTCACGCTGTATCCCGCACACAGCAGAGTAGGCAGAGGGAACCTATTGTTAAGACGCTCCGTTGCCCACTTTTTACAGTCACGCTTTGTGCCCCTGCGCCACATATAAAACTAAAAACTAACTTCAAACTTTATCCCTAGCGGGCTAGTCAGAGAGAACGGAGCGCCAAACGCTACGGTCTCTACATACCTCTTTCGCCCCGTCCACTGTCATCAACCTCTTCATACATGCCCTCCGAGGGGTCCTCATGCTTTTTACGTGACCTTCCTCGAGTATCTTCGATACTGTGTTTTCGAAGGTCAACCGCGGTCTCCCCTACCTCTCTTACCGCTCACTTTTCCATGCAAGGACGTGCTCAAACCAGCTGAGCACGTCCTTCTTCATTCTCACCGTGACATCCTCGCTAGTACCTGCCATTCTGTGTACCTCTTCATTGCGGATTCGATCAGCTAAGCTGACTCCGCATATCCTACGAAGAGATCGCATTTCCACAGCATTCATCTTTCTTTCATTCTTCTTCTGTAATACCCACGTTTCGCTGCCGTATAACAGAGTCAGTACCAAAACTGCATTATGTACGGCCAAACGCGCAGCTGTGCTGACGTTTCGCCGTCTCATCAATGCAGCCAAGGCTCCGTTAACCTTGTTACCGGCAGCAATACGCCTTTCCACATCCATCTCGTATCTTCCATCTCTACTGAACATACTTCCCAAGTATACCACTTCATTCACTTGTTCTAATATCTTACCATTTACACTGATCTTGCACTCCGTCCTTTCTTCATAAAATTAAATTAAATTAGCTTCACGCTGTATCCCGCACACAGCAGGGTAGGCAGAGGGAACCTAGTGTTAAGACACTCCGTTCCCCACTTTCTGCCGGATTCTGGAGGCATTGCGTGTTGAGTGGCAGAACTCAACGCCGCGCTTAACCTCGACACCAGAGCGAAGAAATGGAAATATAAATTTAAGTAAATATTTCATCTCCTCGAGTGGGGATCGAACCCACAACCAGTCGGTTTTGCAGTCACACATCGTGCCGCTGCGCCACGACCGGCCTCTATTTCAAAAATAAAAACCTTTGTCTTATCCGCATTGAGCCTTAGACCATTATATTCACACCCTTCTTTCAGAGTGGTGACCAATGCCTGCAACTCTCATTCTGATGATGCAATAAACACTGCATCATCTGCGTACAGCAAGCAATTCACCTTCAGATCACCTACTTTCACTCCCATTTCACTTTGTTTCAATCCTTGGAGACAGCTATCCAAATACAAATTGAACAACCAAGCTGACATGGCGCAACCATAAACAGCATATAATCACATAAAAATTAACAGTAGACCGTACGAAAATACGTAGAACGTATGAAAATTTACAAAACGTAAACGTCGTTTGCTCGAGCTTGGCCAAGTGCTTTTGGTACTCTTGAAACTAATATTCTCAAAGTCGGATTATAACGCCGTTACATATAAAATTAAACTGTGGCTCCAGCTTCAGAAATAATCATATACCATCGCGGACTTTTTTAAAAAAAGGTTTTTTAGAAGGATAATGCCATATAGGACATTGTTTTTAAGTATCACATAATCAGTCAGCGCACGCTATATAAGCGTTTAGAAGCATTTTGAACGACCTTTTCTTAAAACAACGAAAAAACGTCAAATAGAAAGATATTTTAATATATTACTATATATCGAAAATATTACAAATATGAAAAAAAGTAGTCATGTTCATCCCAAGACACTCAAGTATCTCTATATAACATTTTATCACAATCGGATCATCGGCTTGGCCGTGATTGCGTCACGGATACACAGACAGACAGAGTTGTTTTCAAATTTATAATATGAGCATTTCTCATATTTTATGCCAATCACGTGTATGGACATGTCCCGTAAGTTTGTATGTCTATAGGTTTTAGGTTTTGTGTAACATACCTATAGGTAAATTCTTGAATCTGTGCTGCATAGGATAAAATTTGGTTTGTAAAATCAAATCATAAATCAGTCAATCAATCAATCATGATATTTTTTTTAAATTTCCATTATGTAAAAAAGTAGTTTGTTGATATTTTTATTTTTGGACAATTTTTTGAAATTGTGGCAAAAAAAATAAGAAAGCTCATATAAGTATGGATTTACGGCCTTGGGCGTGTTAATTGAATATAATTTATTCTACTTAGAATGGAACGAGCTAATCTTATTGGTTCGATACAAATCTGTGAAAATGACCATTCTTGACAGTTCATAGTTGTCATTGTCAAAATTTAAAACTTGTTTTGCTTGTTAATATTTTAATAGGTAGTTATTATTTTACTTTATTAGTCGTTGTTTATCTTTCGTAAGGAAACGTTATTGAATTATGGAAGTTAATTACTTTCATTTTTAAATTAATTACCAAATCTAGGTAAAGCTATGCTGTATTAAAAAGTGATTGTATCAAAATACAACTTTAATTATAGTGTTTATATTTCCTTGTTGTTCATAATTTATTCAACAGTGCAAAGTCTACTGTGTTAAAGTTATTTGTTGCGTTGATGTAACCTTGAGATAATAGTTTTTAAACATTTAAACTGGTTTTGATTTCTTATTTGAAGTAAAATTAACATAAGGTATGTTTTAATTTAATAATATTGTTAATTGTAAACAAAGCAAAATATTTTCATGTAACTAGTTTTAATTTTAAATTAATTTTAGATTCTTATGGTAATTATTATAATTTAAATTGCTTAAATTCTTTTTTTTAAAACACAATTTTTTGCCATAGCATTTGTTTTTTTGTTACAATGTATTCATTACTTTATCTTATCTTTGTGCTAATATTTTTGTGCTATTTAAAACAACTACTTCAGTAGCTGACATAATTGCCTCTTATTTCCCAGCAATGGCTAGTGTAGTCCGTCGAACAGTGTGCCAAGTGCTAAACAAAAGAAATACAGCACTACCTTCATGTAGATTAAAAAGTACTGAAGCTAATATACTTAAATCTATTCATAAAGATGTCAAGGTAACCAATCAAACTGTATGGGACTTTGCTTGGCAGAACCTGGATCGGTGGCCAGATAAAACATTTACTGTAAGTAATGATTTTTGACATCTTTTATATTGTCACACCAAACTTAAAAAAAAACATTTAAAATAAAACCAGAAAACATTTTAATATAGCAGGGCCAGACTATGTTTCTTGATAACAAAAATTTGTTGGTAACTAATGTATAAGAATTTCAACATAACAACAAGACAACATAATGCCAAGAATGTATGACTTAGTGGCTAACTGAGTTCTTGGAAAGTATTTAAGAGGTTTGTCGTGCTATGTTATATATTTTTAATAACCTGGGAATCTAGTGGTAAGGCACTCCAATCTCATTAAAACACTTCCTTTCCCCACTTTCTGCTGAATGCTGGAGGTATTGCATGTTGAGTGGAGGAACTCAACACCGGGTTTTGTCTTACCCTTAAAAGAAATAACCAGAGTGAGAAAATGAAAATATTTAATATTTACGTCAAGTGGGAATTAAACTCATAACCTGTTGTGAATACAGTTGTACACCTTTGCCACAACTTGTCTCAACCTTGCCTCAAAAAAAAAGAAACTAGAAAATTATAGAGCAATAATTTATATATTATTAAGTATTTTACTATCTAAATACCTTGGTCTTTTGAAATATTACTTCCTACTAAAAATTTTAATAGAATTTATTTATATAGTAATTTTATATGAAATATGATTAAAGTTAAAATTATTAAAAAAATCTAATAATTTTCTAACTATTTTTTTGCTAATATTACAGATTAACTCACAAATCTTTTCTCAAAATCTCATTTACAATTTTTATAGTATCTAACATATTTTTTCTTGTATTTGAAACATAGTATGGCATGGGAAAATAAATGTAAGTTCAAAGGGAAAGTTATTATAGTAATATAATTATGTAGACAATTTGATACTATGTATTATTTCTTTGTAGTATTTGTTTTTGGCACTTTGTTACAATTATTTGGATTTAATCTATGTTTATAATTTTATACTATACATACTTTATCTGAAACATTTATCATTTTATTTTTCTTGTGAACTTAAAAATTTGTCAATTTTTGTAGCTGCTTCAGTAACACTCACTTGACTTAATAGTACAGCAGCAGCAGCAGTTAGGCTTTCTGAACTTTGCCCCCGTTGCTCATATGGGGAGAAATAATGAACATTAAGAAAAATCCTAATTTAGGGTGGCCATGACTGGTCAACCATATTGTAGTTGTGAATTTTCTTTAACATTTTATATTTTCACTCATTTGTTCATATGATGCAATCTAAGTCAAAATAAAAAGTTTTTAAAGAAAAAAAAATTAAAAACTAAAATGGAAGACCTTTTTTACTAACCTTAACAACTATGTTGTTATACTGATATAATGCCTAAGTATTTTTGACATTCTGCTTTACACAGAGAGCCCAGTTGTTAATTGGTGGAGATTTTTTTATTGCATTTCCAATGTAATTTGATTATTTCTTTTAATTAAAGCTTATTTTATAATCTTCGTTATTAGATTTCTAAAATAAAAAAGTCTATGCCAAAGTCAAACTAAGCGGTTAAAATTTAATTCAACCACTAGTTTTTTATCAGTTAAAATACATAAAAACCAATTCTTATAATCTGAAGGTATTATTTTACTGTAATTATCAATATAATTATCAATATAATTATTATTAATTACAGTTAAATAATAAAAATCTCGGATTCTATTAACTTATATTATTTGCATATTATTCTATAGTACGAGAGCCAACGATGCCAAATCGGGATTTACTCGAGCGTCATAGAGATTATATGATAAGAAGATAAAAATATCATATACTTACTACATATCTTTTGATCGGTGCAATGAGCGGCTACTCGAGTAGAACTATGTTAATTTGATTGTTTCCACGATGGAGGTGGTTGTACGTAAGAGTGAAAAATTAAAAATAAATTGATCGAGCGTGTCAGTTTTTTTAAGGAAATGTTAAGTAAAACTGAAAAAAAGGCTCGTATATAATAATCTGACGATTTGGATGTGACGCAAACTCGCAGCCATTGGTAGAATGTGTAAGAACTATTTCATCACTTTGAAATACTCAAGCGCGTCAGGTTAAGATATATTTGGTTCATCTTCGTGCCCTAGACGTGCTATCTCATAATTTGACGATTATCTGAAGGGACTTGCCTAATATGAGAAATTATATATATAAGAAAATAAATTATAAAAAATATATAGTTTTAAATATTTTTTAAAATTATCGTCTTCACCGATAAGTGAGAGATTGATAGATGGAGAAAGAGTAGGAGAGAAATAGAAACACGGAGAAAGGAATATAGGCAACCCGTAGCTGCATTAAACTTTATAACTTCAGCTTTTGGCATTCATCAGATATGTTTTTCGTAATCCTTGAAAGTAAAAAATACAAAATAGCTACACTCGAAAATGATATAACGTTTTTTTTACAACCTTTTTTACCCCCCTGTCCAGGGACACCATATTCATATATGGGACTCATATTTGGTTGAAGTAACTTTGGAACTAAACGGAGTACAAGGCAATCCCTAGTATATTAATCTGCCGCGCTTTAGTAAATCCCAAAGTCCCCGCTTCGGCTCCCCTATCACAAGTAGTTTTTTGTTGTGTGTAATTAAATTGTACTCATTTATCACTTTAATTGTTGTCTTAATATTAAAGTAATTTATACTGTATAAAATTTGTGATAAGGAATATAATTTTTAAATAAAATTAAGTGTTTTTTTATTACTTAGTAAATTAAATTATATTAGATAATGCAATTGTAAATATACATAGCGCATAGAAATACTCGGACGAATTGAAATTGGTGGAAAAAAAAACAAGTATTTTTTTTCACCAGAACCGCTTAAAGTTACTATTAAAATTTTACTTTTAGATTTTTTTTTAATGTTTTTTCTTTAAATGTTTTATAAAGCTATGATTTATGACTGCTGTGTGATTCAAATAGACTACTATTGAGCTATATTGAGGCGAAAAATCACGAGACGACGAGGCAGACCCTACATTTAGGCTGTATTATCCAACTTTCTTCAAGAATCTGACTTTTTCTAAAAGATCACAAATTGTCAAATATGATAGGTACTGAGGTCCTCTACCCATAGACAACCGTTGATCCTAATAAACTATTGGGCTTGTTTATTTTCTTTTTAGTTTGATGCAGTCGGGGTTTTTGTTTTTACAAATATTTTTTTTATTCTATGGTCAACTTCACGTCATTGTCTTGTATTTCCTTAAAAATTTGTTATTAAATAATTGTCGGTCATACTGTAATTTTTGCAAGGTTAACAAATAAGGAAGGTGCACAATCAAAACATAATTATGTTATATACAAAATGTAGTGGTTAGTAATTTTGACTTTTAATTTTTAGGTGGTAGGTTTGATTATTTCTTCTCCTTAAATAGATAGAGATTTTAAGTAGTCTTCTACATATTATGCAGAATGTTATACGTAGATTAGTGATTTAAAAGTTCACTTTAATTATTAGTGTTATGAGCATGAATTAGTTATACATCTTATCTCTATCTTTTATAATCGCATTCATGAGCATCATTTTGTGTATGGATGTGTTTATCCCTATCTCTATACATAATAAGACAGTAAAAATATTTTGTCTGTACATTTAGTAATTTTGACAGAAATGGATAGAGGGACACTTAAAAAGAATAATAGAAAGCAAAAAGATTTTTTTTGAATTTCTTGTCTGTCTGTCGACATATTTTTGTCCACATTTTTCTCTGAAAATACTGAACCGATTTACTTGAAAATTTCACCAATTGCTTTGTTTTAACTCAACTTAAAGTTTAGTTCATCAAAATCGGTTCATTAAAAAAAAATCGTCATTTGAAAGAAATCGTAATTAATTCAACATAGAGATAAAGAACGATCTTGAAAGAAATATCAAGTAAATACAAAGATTTTTTGGTTGGTTCGTTCATATAATATATGTAACTAATTTAAAAACTGTACAGGAGTTAATATGCAATTATTACAGTTATTTTACAAAGAATGTGTATGTTTGAAAGTGTAATAAATAATTCGCTTTATGTATATTTTATAAATATCAAATATCAACAATGGTCGTATTTTTTAATTTAAAACAATCAAAAATTATTTGAAATTATTAGCTTCACGCTGTACCCCGCACACAGCAGGGTAGGCAGAGGGAACCTAGTGTTAAGATACTCCGTTCCCCACTTTCTGCCGAATTCTGGAGGCATTGCGTGTTAAGTGGCAGAACTCAACGCCGCGCTTAAGCTCGACACCAGAGCGAAGAAATGGAAATATAAATTTAAGTAAATATTTCATCTCCTCGAGTGGGGATCGATCCCACAACCAGTCGGTTTTACAGTCACACTTTGTGCCTCTGCACTACGACTGGCCTCATAATAAAATAAATAAACAGTAAAATTACATATATAAGATATATAGATAATAAATACGTATACACTTTATAGTTTTTTGTTATGCAAAGCGAGGTTGTATGCAAAGGCGACCGCCTTTGCATACAACCTCGCAAAATGTGTTTGTTTATTTTTTTCTGATTTAACATTGTAATTTTTATTTTTCTTTTAAAATGTTTATTTCTTTTATGTATGCAATAAAGAGTTTTATCTAACTATTTATAATATATATTTTTGAAATTCATTATAATTTTTTCATAATTTATTATTTGTCCATTTATTTGAATTTTAAATTAATCTTCTAATATTGATAGATATCAATATAAAATGTATTTTAAGAAAAACATCACTTTTTCTATACTGTTTTTTGTTTACCATGTAAGGCAATTAGTTAACTCTTCAGAGTAGTCATTTGCTTGTACTTATTTATATTTTTGCTTATTTATATTTTTTGTACTTATTTATATTTTTTGTACTTATTTATATTTTTGCTTATTTATATTTTTTGTACTTATTTATATTTTTATAAAATTGTTAGTAACTAATTATAAAGTAATAAAAAAAGATTTCTCACAGTAAGTGGAGTCAGTCATTAGGCCCGTCGTGGCGCAGGGGCACAAAGTGTGGACTGTAAACTCGACTGGTGGTGGGTTCGATTCTCACTCGTTAAATTAAATATTTATTTAAATTTATATTTCCATTTCTTTGCTCTGGTGTCGAGGCAAAACGCGGCGTTGAGTTCCGCCACTCAATACGCATTGCCTCTAGAATTTGGTGGAAAGTGAGGATCGGAGTGTTTTAACACAAGTTCCCACTGCCTTCTCTGCTGTGTGGAGGATACAGCGTGAAATAGTTTTTTATTTTGGAGTAATTCGTGAAAGGCGAAACTTGCCTGAATGGGACATTTAATTTAGACTAAAAATCGGGAACGTCCCGCCAAAATCGGAACGTCTGACAACGGTGATTAATTGTCATAGTTACCTTCGTAGTTTGTAGTAGTAGTTTTAGTTACTTATATGGAATATTTATAGTGGTAGTTTTAGATGCATATACGGAATATTTATAGTTTTAGTTACTTATAAATTTATATTTTTCTCATCTATTTCTCTCTTTTCCCAGGTATGTGCGGTAACTGGCCATGGCTACACATACGCTCAAACCTACAGAATGTCGGTCTCGTTCGCCGCGTCACTACGTAATAAACTGAAATTGCAGAATGATGATGTAGTGGCTATCATCTTACCCAATGTGCCGGAGTATCCGTGCGTCATTTTAGGTGTAATGGAAGCTGGTTGTGTGGCTAGTATGATGAATCCTGTGTATACTGCTCGTGAGTATTGATCAGTAGTTTTTTATACTTGATTTTGAGTTTCTATGGCTATGGCTATAAATAAATATAAATCAGCTTCACGGTATATCCCGCACACAGCAGGATAGGCAGAGGGAACCTAGTGTTAAGACTGGTCGAAATAGCGGACCATTCAAGCAAAACCAGGATATCCCGGGATTTTTGAATCCCGGGCTATCCCGGTTTAGTCCCGGATCCCAAAAAATGGAGCGACTTATGGCTAAATGGTCTCTGTCTACTCTGCAGTATGCGATAGATGTGTTAGGATTTACTTCAATTTACTTCATAGTTCTAATATTTTTTTAGCTTCTCTCTGAATCTCACACATAGCAGGGTAGGTAAAGCAAAGAAATTAAAATATTATTTTCATTCCCCCAAATGGGAATCGAAGTCACAGCTATCGCGTATACAGTCGCAAGCTTGTGACCCTATGTTATTACATACATATTTATCTTAAATGATTGTATTGTGGTACTATATTTATCTTTCATGTTATCATAGTGTACAAATCAATTACATTTAATTAACTCTTTAAAAAAAGTCAAATATATAATTCTATACAATTTTGTTTCAGATGAACTAAAACGTCAAATAGAATTAGTGAATTGTAAAGCGATAGTATCGTCCAAATTATCATATCCAAATATAGCACTCGCTCTAAAAGAACTGCACAGTAATATACCAGTTATTTTAATAGATAACGATGACATACCAGAAGGTACCATTAGATTTGCAGAGTTCGCTGAAGATTTAAGTGTTAATACAGATTGTTTAAAGAGTGTCAATAGAAGCGGCAAAGATGTAGCCATTTTGCCGTTTTCAAGTGGAACCACCGGGTTCCCTAAAGCGGTGGTTTTGACCCACGAAAGTATTGTTACGCTTAACGAAATGATACTTGTGCCTGAAGTTGTTGGTGTTCGAGAGGCGTCTGGTAAGTTTTTTGGATAATTATTTTTATTCTAAGAAAAAAGCGCGGTGTTAAGTTCCACCATTTATCGCAAATGGAGGACGGAGTCTGTTAATACTGGGTTTTATCTGTCTTCTCTAGTAAATTTCAGCAAAGTATTCATCTAAAGCAGCCCAACCAACCTTTGACACTAAACTAAATATATTATTTGCTTATCCTTAAATCCTCGTTTGTAACAAAACTGCAATTAAATATTGTACGCATTTTACAATTACTTTGTCACAGACTGTAAATATCGAGCGCGGTCATTCAACACGCCTTATCAGTATCATATATTATTGGTAGTACTAAAAGTAAAAATGTATTTTGTCACGTAGAAACCATATATTATTTTCATAAGTAAATGATGAGGATGAAATGGAAGTTGGACCTGGATAAGTGGAAAGCCTCCGGAACATTGTCCTCGGATTACCTCTGCTTGTGTCTTGTATGTGTTATCTGCTTATGTGAAAATTTTAAGAAATAATAATTCCTTCCCTCGTATGGGGATTGAACCCACAAAGGTCGCGTTTCAATCACACCCTTGTACCCCCGGGCCACGGCGGCCTCAAATTAATTAATTTAAAAATATATATAAAATGTTTTTCCAGCATCTTACCAATCAGTGCTACCAGCAGTATTGCCGTTTTTCCATATATTCGGTTTCAACGCTGTGCTCATGAATCTCATGTCGAGAGGTATCAAGCTGGTGACGATGCCCTCGTTCAAGCCTGAACTTTACTTGGAATCCTTGATACGTTTCAAAGCTAACCATTTGTATGTAGTTCCACCTATGGGTAAGTCTTTTTGTGTATAGTTTATTTTCTGTATCGTTTTTTTTAGCTTTATCCTGCATCCCGCATATACCTGGGTAGGCAGAGGAATCTAGTGTTAAGACACTCCGTTCCCCACTATTTATCGAATTCACTAGGGAATCTAGTGTTAAGACACTCCGTTCCCCACTATTTACCGAATTCACTAGGCATTGCGTGTTGAGTGGTTAATCTCGACATCGTGCTTTACCTCGTTATCAGAGCGAAGAAATGAAAACACTAAATATGTCATTCTTCCGAGTGGAAATCAAATCCACATCCGCTGCGCTTAGAGTCCCATGATTGTACCCCTGCACCACGACAGCGTCCTTGTATTGTGTTTAAACAATGAAAATAAATATATAGAGAATAGGGTTTTCGACAAAACAAAAACTACCTTTTTTATAAATAATATGTACATTTAATATTTATTAAGTATTTTAAAGTAAGAAGAAAGAAAAGTAAGATAGATAAGAGAAATAAATATAAGTTATAAATAATTTTTCTGATTACCTGATTGGGAAATTAATATTTTCATATTTTTACTTTACTCGATAGTCAAGTTCCTATTTCAACTTAAAAATACTTCTTTCTTTATATCTTTTTAGAACCCTTTAGAATAAATCTATTTAAAAGTATGACACTATATAACGATATTTAGTTCATCATCAAAAAATCAAAAATATATTTATATATAGGTATGATTGTATTTAAAAAGAAATCTTTTTAATTTTTAATTACATTTAACGGAGCATTCATTATGTAATACTTAAAACAAAGGTATTTTTCTTTTAAATATTACATGATTAATAAAGGTCTTCCATTGTTAACCGCGGAAAGCAAAAACAATATATTTTATTATTTCTTTTGCTTTTAGGTAAATAATATGAATAAATAAATTAAATAAAAAAATCAGCTTCACGCTGTATCCCGCATACAGCAGGATAAGCAGAGGCAACCTAGTGTTAAGTGTCTTCACTTTCCGCTGAGTGCTGGAGGCACTGCGTGTTGAGTGTCGAAACTCAACTCAACTGGCGCTTTGCCTTGACACCAGAGCGAAGAAATGAAAATATGCATGTAAATAATTATTTCATTTCCTCGAGTGGGGATCGAACCCTCAACCAGTCGATGCGCCACAGCTGGCCTCATATTAAACAAAATACATATATTTCAAATAAAAGTTGTAATTCCATCTTTTTATTTAAAATATATTTATTTAAGACCTTAATATTTATTGTACGAAAACAATTTCAAGATATGATAAAAAAACAACCTTCTCTTAATGGTTATAATATTTCGTAATAACCGAAATAACATCAACTGGTCATTTAAAGTAGTTTGACAAGTAACCACCTGGTTGACCACTGGTTCAAATTTGGACAATTATTGCTTAAACTTGTCGGTTTTTGTTTTTGATTTTTTCACGTATTTGAGTTTTTTATGTACATATTTTTTTTATCTTTACGTTCTTTTTTTTAGAGCATCATACGCAGAGGGAATCTAATATTAAGACACTCCGTTGCCTGTTCCACTTTTACAAAAGGAAATGAAAATAATTCGTGTAGAAAATTACAATATTCAGAAAAAGTTAACTGGGTTAATTTGAGGCTATGCGCTATGGTCGTATAGACAAACAAGACTAGAATAAATATATTTTTTTCTCATTTTTCAGCAATATTCTTGGGTAAGCACCCAGCAGTTACACCAAAACACTTAGAAAACATAGAAACTGTAATTTGTGGGGCCGCGAGTTGTGGGAAAGATGATGCAGCGGCTGTCGTTAATAAGAATGTAAGTTTTTAATATATTTATATATATATATTTAAGTTTCACGATTTCTCCTCCATATAACAGGATAAAAAGAGGAAATTTAGTATGAAGATTTTCCGTTCCGTTTTCTCCTAAATTCGATATATTGCTGGTTGAATAGCGGAACCCGCAACCATCGCCTTTACAGATAGACACTGACCTACTGCGCCACGATAGCCATTTTTTTAAATGTAATATGATTACTGATGCACATGTGAAGTGTTATATATTTGTGGAAATAATGGGTTTTTTAATTATCTCTTTTTGTAACGAAATTAAACGCCACGTTTTGTCTAACAAAATCAAAAAAGGAAATTTATTTTTGAGTATTACAAATTTTTTGAGTTTTTTAATTGCAGTCAATTTAATTCAATTTAATAAGTACAAAATTTCCCCAGAGAAGGATTAAACATGTAAAACTCGACGACGTCGCATGCATACAAAAAAAAGAATAATATTACTGTTTTTTCTTAGTAACCTTATTTCTTTACTTTGACAAGATAAAGAAAACAAAAAAATACTATGTTTTTTTTATAGAAACTAATCAAAGATATATTCTTTGATTTTCGCAATTATTACACATTTCAAATGAAACTCTAACCGGATTAATTGGCTATATTTAGTACATGATATACTTTTTTGGAAACTTAACGTTTCGAATGGACTATTACAGAATTTTCGAAATGCCACGTTTTCAAAAACCTATAAAAAAAATTTGACGATTACGACGATTCGTGGCGCAGGAGCACACAGTGTGACTGTAAATGCGAGTGGTTGTGGGTTCGATCCCCCCTCGAGCAAATGAAATATTTCTTTAAATGTATATTTTCATTTCTTCTCTCTGCCTACCCCGCTATGTGCGGGATACAGCGTGAAATTGATTTATTTTTACAAAAACTTTTAAAGTTAAGTAAGTATGTATATAATAAACAAATAACGTAAAACAAATTTACCAATTATAGATATCTAGATGGTATCTATACCATTATTATCAATAAATAAATGATAAAAAACTTATTTTGATATGAAGTGCACCCAGAGGTCTTCTTATCAACGCTATTATTACCTAAAACGATGTGTGATAAGATAACACAATTATATATGTTATTGACCTGTAACTATAACAAAGTCCAATAAAATTTGTTAAATTATATAAGAAATAATAATTATAGTATTTTAAAAAAAAAGTGAATGTGTTCGTCGTAGCGCAGGGGTAAAGGTGTGCAACTGTAAACGCGACGCTTGTGCGTTTGATTCAAACTCGGGGGCATGAAATATTTTATATATTACACCTATTTTCATTCGCACTAGCAATAAGGTGAAGCGCGGCGTTGAGGTCCCCCATGTAATATGCAATGCCTCCAGAATTCGGTGGAAACTTGGGTTGGTAGGTGCGGGATACATCGTGAAGTTGAAAAAAAAACGAGGCCATGTAGTGGCATAGCGTGATTCGTGGATTCGATTCCTACTTGGGGGAATGAATTATTTCATATTTTCATTTCCTTGCTCTGGTAACAAGACAAAGCGTAGCGTTGAATTCTGAAACCTAACATATAATGATCAATTTCTCAAAAAAATGGTGAAAATTGGTGAACGGAGTGTCCTAACACTAGGTTCCCTCTGCCTACCCTTCTATATGCGAGATATAAAATCAGCTTCACGCTGTATCCCGCACACTGCAGGGTAGGCAGAGGGAACTTAGTGTTAGGATACTCCGTTCCCCACTTTCTGCCGAATTCTGGAGTCATTACGTGTTGAGTGGCAGAACTCAACGCCGCAATAATATATATATTTTTAATTATTCATTTCAGAAAAACATAATATTCCGTCAAGGCTACGGTCTCACGGAGACCAACGGTGGTATTTCCGTTGGTAATAACGATGATGCCAATCACTCCTCAGTCGGCCATGTCTTTGGTGGAGGGGAAGTAAAGATAGCTGATATTAATACTTTTGAAGCTCTGGGACCCAATCAGGTATGGTTTTTTATATATATTTATTAACTTTTTTAGTAGTAATAGGTTAGCTAATTTACTGTGAACCGATTATATACTCACCTGCAAATTGTTCTAGGAGAGTGTTAGAGATTTGAAATAAAAGCGGTCTCACGGATTTAGACACTTTATTCCCTAATTTCCCCATTTTCAAGACATTGCCCTTTTAATGACGGAATTTAGCACCGGGCTTTATCTATCACAGCGGGGATATGAAAATAAATTATTCCGAGTTGGAATCGAGCCCACGACAGTGCGCTGGCAGTCCAACTCCGTCCAACTGCGCCACGACGGTCTCAATATACGATATAAAAGAGATTGATTGATTTGAGGCCAGTCGTGGCGCAGGGGCACAAAGTGTGACTAAAACCGACTGGTTGTGGGTTCGATTCCCACTCGAGGAGATGAAATATTTACGTAAATTTATATTTCCATTTCTTCGCTCTGGTTTCGAGGACGAGCGCGGCGTTGAGTTCTGCCACTCAACACGCAATGCCTCCAGAATTCGGCAGAAAGTAGGGAACGGAGTGTCTTAACACTAGGTCCCCTCTGCCTACCCTACTGTGTGTGGTATATCCCGCATGAAGCTGATAAAAAAAAATACAAATAATAAATATAAAAACTCTATAATAAAATTACATTACGAAGCTATATTTTTTAATGATATAAGTAATTGAATAACAACAATTTTGACCTTGTAGTAAATAATCTATATAAAAAAATAAAAATATAACTGATTGTTGTCTGTATATAGAGGATGTTGTCTGTATATGAGAAAAACTATTATTAGAGGTATTTAGCAACGGAACAGAACCCCAAACAATGATTTTAATATACCTTTTTGTCTGTTTGTCTGTGCGCTTGTGCACGATAGTCTCAGAAATTATCAGCCAAATTTAAATACAGTTTTCACTATTGTGTTTTGGTGAACTTCCCTTCACATAATATTGTGTTTGTTTTTATTTGAATGAGTTCATAAATAAAAATATTATATTACTATTTCAAGCAGATGAAGTTGCCGGTCGCTACTAACTAAATAAAAACGTGAACAAATTGTTATATTATCGTTATAATTCAATTTAAATAGTAAATTATGTAGATACTTAACGCTAGTAACTTAAGCAATAAATATTAAAGTAACTCCTTTGTATTATAATATTGAATATTTAAAGTAATTAAGTATGTAAGTATTGAGCGAGCCAATGAAAATATTAAATATTTCATTTATTCGAGTGGAATTTGGACCCACAACGTGTCGCGTGTACAGCCGCACGCCAGCGCCATTACTGACCCCGTCACCAATTTTATTTTTAAAAATTTAAATCTCCAGGAAGGTGAAATTTGGTACAGAGGAGCAAACCTAATGCAAGGCTACTACAAAAACGACGAAGCCACGAAAGAAGTCATGACACAAGATGGATGGTTCAGAACCGGCGATATAGGGAAGTATGATGAGAAGAAATATCTATATGTCACTGATAGATTGAAGGAATTGATTAAGGTACGGGGTTTTAGTGGTTTTTTTTATATGTGAGAGGATGATTAGGAAAGAGAGGTTCTTGTTTCTTTTTATAGTAAGGAAAAATTTTAAATGAAGCTCTTATCGGTTTTGTCGTGCATATTTTAAAAAATATTTTTCTTCGCCGAAGTTGTCGTGGCGCAGGGGAACGAAGGTGTGTGTCCCCACTCGAGGGTATCAAAAATAAAAATAAATCAGCTTCACGCTGTATCCCGCACACCGCCTCGATACCAGAGCGAAGAAATGAAAATATAAATTTAAGTAAATATTTCACTTCCTCGAGTGGGGATCGAACCCACAACCCGTCGATTTTACAGTCACACTTCGTGCCACTGCGCCATGACAGGCCTCGAGGGTATCATTTATTATTTATTAATATTTTCATTTCTTTGCTCTGACACCAAGGCAAATGTTCTGCGTTGAGTTCCTCCACCCAATACGCAACGTCTCGAAAATTCAGCGGAAAGTGGATAATGAAGTGCACTTAACACTAAGTTCCCTCTGCCTACCTACTGTTGTGTGATATATTTTGTTTTTAATTTAGCTTGGCTTGAATAAAATTTTATTAAAAAAACATTATTAGAAATTATTAGCTGTTTTGTTCTGTGATTCAGTTATAGGGAGAAATAATTAACAAGAAATAATAAATCGATAAGGAAACTCTATTTTGACAGATTAACAACAGATGTATCTACTGCCTTTATAAACTATAATCGCATTTCTGTCTTTGAAAAACGTCATAATAAATCTGATAAAAAAAACTTTTAAATGCGGAAAAATCGGAAATACCAATGATGTATGAATACAAAAGTTGTATTCTATTATGAATATAAATATATTGACAAAATGAAATAGCAATGTCATATTTACTTACATTTATATTTTCTGTTCTTCGCTTTGGTGTCAATGTAAAAGCGCGGCGTTGAAATCCGCCACTCAACACGCAATGCTTCTAAAACTCAGCGGAAGTGGGGAACGGAGTGTCTTAACACTAAGTTCCCTCTGCCTACCCTGCTCTGTGCGGGATACAGCGTCAAGCTGATTTAATTTTAATATTTACTACCATACATGTAAGGTACTATATGTAATGTAGTGCTTAATAACTTACATAACAAAACAAAATAACAATTTAATTTTAAAACCCCCAGGTTAAAGGTTACCAAGTCGCACCAGCGGAACTAGAAATGGTAATTCGTACACACAAGAAAGTTCTAGATTGCGCCGTAATAGGAATCCCTGATACGATATCCGGGGAAAAACCTAAAGCTTTTATAGTATCTCAGCCCGGGGTAGAACTCAATGAGAAAGAAATAATAGATTACGTCAACAACCAAGTGGCGCCATTTAAGAAGATAAAGGAAGTCCAGTTTGTTGATGCGATACCTAAGAATCCTACTGGGAAGATACTGAGACGGATTTTGAAAGAAAAATATTGTTGATTTTTGTTTTGTTTTATCGTGTATATAATATTTTTTTACATTATTATTATGTATGTATAACAGTATAATGTGTATTGAATTTGGTCGAAGTCAATTTTTATTTATTTTATTCAAAACTAGCGACCCGCTCGCGGCTTCGCCAGCTTGCAGTTGTTTGCTTGTGTGTACTATATAATTATTTATTTACTAGCCTACATCTAAATTGGTTAAGTAATTTCCGAGTTTAACGTATACAAACGCGCAGACGCACAGACAAACCGACAAACAGACAAGAAATAAAAAAATCATCGTTTTGTGTTTTGTTACATTGACTAACATACACCCAATGACAGTTTTTCTCATATATTTCCCACAAACAAGCAGCGGCAAGTTACAATTTTATTATATATACTATAGATAAGAAGTCACAGTTGAATTTTTTGAACGTCAAATAATTTATCACCGGTTTACTGAAGTACTTCCTCAGATCTGAGAAGAACCGGCAAAACTGAGCGGGACTTTTTTTTTAATCAATATTTTAGTTTTTCAATTATTGTTTATTATTATTAATGGACAATGTTATCTTTTAAATGAAGGTGGAAGTATACAATTTATCCCCAATTCGTGTTATGCCTTATTCGCCTATGATCGATTATATACTAAATCATTTTTTTTTGTTTTAGAATAAAAAAAATATGTATTGTTGTTTAACTATATATATAATTAATTAATTTTATTTAAATTAATTAATTTTTATCATTAAATGTTTGTTAATAACATATTTTTTTAAATTTTGATATCATTTTAGATTTTGTATAGTGACCTTTTTTGTCTTTTGTTATAAAGTATTATATATAGAGCCAACCTTTAATTTTTTGTTGTTAATTTTTTACATTTTTTGTATATTAATTATGTTAAATGTTATCATCACATTTTCATTGATGTTTAAAATACTAGTTTAATAATTGTTTTTTATTTTCTTATCTTTACTAATATATTGCGGCTGGCGGCCTATTCGCGGCTTCGCCCGCATACCAACTATAATTATTTTATTGCCAACGGATAGATTACATCATTTGTATATTCAGTGATGAAAAAGTATTTTTATAAATTTGAGTAAGTGCAAGTACTACGTGGCTGCATGCGAGGACGTCATCGGCGGCAAGGGCGCCCCCCGCGGTACTCGAGCCTAGGCTTAGGCAGCCGTAAAGAGAGCGTTAAATTATTTATTTTAATTTTACATTTTCTCAAAAAGTATACGTCCAAATTACATATTATAAAAGCCAAAGATTATCCTATTGAAATTTCCTTGACGATGGAATAACTTTCAACTTTCACTTTTCGTAAGTTTCAAAATCTTCTCAAATCTATCAAATAAAAATTGGCGAAATATCATCTTGGAGTTTTAAATTAATTTTTGTCACAAAATGCCTTATTGTGACTTATTTATAAAGAAACATGTAGGCTGTCGCGAAATTTATTTTAAAACTAACGAAATTGAATGTTTTTGTAGTACAATATATATTTTCAACTATTATTGCAGCGCACGCACTTAAAGCCATTCGAAGATCTTCATTATTATTGTTATTTTAAGCTAACTTATAGCACTCCGGAATGCAGCTTTCGTACAAAACAAAATAAATGTAAATCCGACCAGTAGGTCCAGAGATAAAGCGTTTTAACAAACAAACAAACTCTTCCGCTTTATTATATTAGTTATATATTGTGAGGCCGGTCGTGGCGCAGCGGCACGAGGTGTGACTGGAAAACCGACTGGTTGTGGGTTCGATCCCCACTCGAGGAGATGAAATATTTACTTAAATTTATATTTCCATTTCTTCGCTCTGGTGTCGAGGTTAAGCGCGGCGTTGAGTTCTGCCACTCGACACACAATGCCTCCAAAATTCGGCAGAAAGTGGGGAACGGAGTGTCTTAACACTAGGTTCCCTCTGCCTACCCTGCTGTGTGCGGGATACAGCGTGAAACTAATTTTTTTTTATTTATATATTGTGATGCGGACTTCATACTTAAATTTCTATTGAAGTTACTGTTTAAATCACATTTTTTGTTGGTTATTAATTTTATTTATTATATGTTTAATATAATAAAACGAATTTTTGACTTAAAATGTGCGTGTGAAATTTTAATGTTTTACTCTTCATAAAAGCATATTTTTAAAATAATTGCAAAATATTATTGTACTAAGCGCAAATGACTTTTTTTAATATTTAAATACTTTTAATACTCAAACGTAGCTACAATTTCAAAGTAATATATTTTTTTAAAATTATCACTTTATATAATATATTATTATAACAAAAAATATGATTTTATTAACATGCTTTTATTATTATACGTTTTTGCACTAATTATAAAAATGGTTAAAGTTGAACTTATATTAGTCTTTATTTTATATTAAAACTAGCGGACCCGGACGCGGCTTCGCCCGCTTGAGCTATACGGATGCTTATTAGATATATATATGAAATTGTTTTTGAAAATATCTAATTTAAATGAAAAAAAATATAAGTAAACATAATCATATTAAAATATTAATAAAAAAACTAAACAAAATACATTATTAATACTATCAAAGTCAAATAAATATTTAAAAGAATTAAAATTAAATGTGTTGTGCTATGTTTTTGCAAGTGCATGTGGTTATTTACATAATACTTAAATACAAATAAAAAAATTAAATTAAATTAGCTTCACGCTGTATCCCGCACACAGCAGGGTAGGCAGAGGGAACCTAGTGTTGAGACACTCCGTTCCCCACTTTCTGCCGGATTTTGGAGGCATTGCGTGTTGAGTGGCAGAACTCAACGCCGCGCTTAACCTCGACACCAGAGCGAAGAAATGGAAATATAAATTTAAGTAAATATTTCATCTCCTCGAGTGGGGATCGAACCCACAACCAGTCGGTTTTGCAGTCACACCTCGTGCCGCTGCGCCACGACCGGCCTCAAATATTAAATACAATAAAAAATATTATATTTTTTGTCTCTGTCTGTTTTTCTATTTCCCCGAGCTAATGTCCAGAATAACTGAACTGATTTTTATTGGACTTTCAGTGATCGATTTTACTCATTTACACGGGAAAAATCTATTTACACGTTTTCCTTGCGCGCGTACATAGATACTATATAAAATAACTAAAGTCCTTTCTACATTTAAATATTATAAGTTTTGCGAGCAATATCAAATAGAATCCCAAAAAACTAAAACTATAATTTATTAAGTGTATAACAACGGTATAGATAACCATCCAACCGAGATGAAATAACCAACAATTCTTTCCTTAAATAATATATATTTAAATAATATTATACCGATGCCGCGCAGAGCCGCAACTTACACCACACCAAGAAATTTATGAAAATCTAACTAATCTACTACTCGAATAAGCGAAGAACCAAAGAAAAGTATAAATTAATTATAAACATGAAAAAATTACATAAAAATTAACAGTAGTTCGAAAATGTATGAAAATTACCCGTTCGCGTCGGTCATACTATGCCGCCCGAAGGCTAGATCATTTTGAATCAGTGATCCTTAATTATTTATTAGAATGTTATACAGTAAACTATAATTTCAATCTAGATGAAATGCTAAAAGTGACTATTATATTCATTTTCATAAGGATCAATATCAAATTATAGAAAATACGTACAACAAAAATCCGATAAATATAAAGTAAATTAATTAAATAGGTTACTTTTGCTCAACCTTTAGAGATAAACATATACCATCGCGGACTTTTTTAAATTGTCATTATTGAAAGAACCATATTTATATTAAACATTGTTTTTATGTATCTTATAAGGTTGAGTCAGCGCACGACATGTATGTGTTAAGCAAGCTCATTTTGGGTGACGTTTTCTTATAACACAAACAACAACAAACAAATTTTGCAAACCGTTGCTTAGCAACGGTCGGTTGTTATTAAGATGGCAGAATAAATTGCCTGTCAAACTAAAAAATATTTTAATATATTAGTATATATCGACAATATTACAAATATGAGAAAAAAAAGTAGCCTATGTTCATCCGAAGATCCTCAAGTATCTCTTTATGAGTATTTTATCACAATTGAATTAGCGGTTTGGTCCTGATTGCGTAACAGACAGACAGACAGACAGACAGACAGACAGACAGACAGAGTTACTTTCGAATTTATAATATAGGTATGGATGATCATTAGAGTTAAGTAAACATGACATTTGTTTAAATGTATATGTTTAAGAAACTAAAAAAAATATAAGGTTTTTTGACAATGCTATAATATTTTAATCAATTGATTCAAATTGAAAATAAAATGTATCGTGCTTTTCAAATTTCAATTTTTGAATTTTCATTTTATTTTGTTATGAAATGTACAATTATTTATAAGCATTATAAGGTTTATAGATA
Organism: Heliconius himera; assembly: GCA_021202915.1. Classification (NCBI taxonomy): domain Eukaryota; kingdom Metazoa; phylum Arthropoda; class Insecta; order Lepidoptera; family Nymphalidae; genus Heliconius; species Heliconius himera. Next base: position 103,373 of record JAJHJA010001136.1, on the reverse strand, counting down.
CCTACTATCTATTTTAAAATGGAAAATACATGACTTTCAGCTTTTATAAATTTTATGTGTTACTATATAAATTATAATATATTATACGAGTATACTCTTTCTAACAGAATATTGTACTGAAAAATATTTAGAAACGTAAAAAAAATTGCACTCGATGCTTTACGTTCTCATCGTCTTATGTTGAATATGGCTAGGGATAAACAAATATCCGAATGACAAAACTATCATAAAGATTTAGCATATGATATAAAAAGATCGAGGTCGAGGCCGGTCGTGGCGCTGCCGCACGAGGTGTGACTGTAAAACCGACTGGTGGTGGGTTCGATCCCCACTCGAGGAGATGAAATATTTACTTAAATGTATATTTCCATTTCTTCGCTCTGGTGTCGAGGTTAAGAGCGGCGTTGAGTTCTGCCACTCAACACGCAATGCCTCCAGAATTCGGCAGAAAGTGGGGAACGGAGTGTCGTAACACTAGGTTCCCTCTGCCTACCCTGCTATGTGCGGGATACAGCGTGAAGCTAATAATAAAAAAATAATAATATAAAAAGGTGGAGCCCTAATACATGTTACTACAGATTGTTTGCTTGATTTTGCCTAGCCCAGTCAACATAAATTCCGCGAGGCGTAAGTTGAGCTTTGCGTTTGTGTGCGTGATCACTAAAAGTAGAGCCAGATAAAAAACCTGAAAAATATATATTTTTATTAATGTTTTATTAAAAAATATATACATAAATGTTATGTTTATAAATATTCTTTTTTTCTTAATGTGTGAATAACATTAAAAAAAATAGAAATATATAAATTACACAAATTGTTGGTTTAGATGTTTTAAATTTTGATAAAATAAATATATTATTTAAATGTTATCAAAATACCATATTGAAAGTATGTACATGAAACCTAAAATGATATGTACTAAAAAAATATTGTCTTTTTATAATACAATGAATTGTTTTTATTTTTATATTTGTTAGAATTAAGGAGAATGTTTATTATTATTATGAAAAAAAATATATATATATATATTAAATATTTTTTACATATTAAGGCATTTAACAATTAACTTTTGGTGGACCAATTTTGTACTGCCTTATCGTGTTGTTTTGTTATTTAGTAAAGAAAATTGTTATTTGTAAAATAAAATAAATAAAATGAGCTTCTTATTATGTTTTTTATATAATGTTTTTTTATAAAAGTTTATATTGAATAAAGTACGTATATGAATTTTATTTAACGTGTTTTTTTTACCTTTTAAATAATAAATCTCGGAACATAATTTAAATTCATGAAGCCAAATTATTTTAATTTTATTTACATAACTTAATGTTGGTAAAGACGTCACAACCATATATTTATAGGTATTTTAGAGGTCGTCGTGGTACAGCGCCAGAGTGTCTATTATGTTATTGTGGATACGATTCTCATTTGGGGTAATGTATTATTTTTAATTCCTTGCTACGGTAACAAGATAAAGCCCGGCGTTGAGTTGTACACAACAGTCACCATGTAATATCTCGATTGGGAAGTTGTGTTTAAACGCCGCCCAAAAATGTACCAATAAAATTCGCAACGTTTACCAAAATGTGTAAATGGTCACTAAATTATGTTTCCTTATATTATATTAGTACAGAAATCCAATTTTTTTTATCATTGACTGCCATAGAAATATATGGACGCCTTTAAAATTCATTTCATACTAAATATCATGTATTGTCACTAAATAGATGTTAACAATATTTTATGTCACGTGTTTTAATTTGATATTTTTTTCCTGGGCTATAAAAGTTAACGGTCGCTAGTAAATTTTTAAAGTACCAAATATTTTTAATTTTTTATGTTGACCAACATATGGTTCCACAATCCCCTCTATTTTGGAGTGTTAGTCCCATAAAAATCTTTATTATAATTTCTAAAGACTGTCTTTCTTTTAAAATTGACAATAAAGACAATTGATTGTTTGTGTTTTGGTATCGTTTAAATAATTAACTATATGCACTCGGACAAACACGGTTATTTTCAAATAACAGACAGACATTTCAAATTTATTTCTATGTATAGATGTATAGATAACAATTAAGTTTTATAGTGTCTATAATGCATATTGCATATAGAAATGTGGGAACCATGTCAGTTTACATGAATGGTTGAATACCTATTATTATTTTCTTTTGTTAGATACATAAATATGTGAAATTATTTCTTAAAAGATTTTCCATATTTATTTTACAAAAAAAGTTATGCTTGGGATATTTTAAACGTCGTCGATGGCTTTCTAACGTTGTTCATATTAAATTAAAATTCATTAATTTTATTATCAATAACATCGTGTAGTGACGTATGTAGGTATAATATATTGTTCAAGAAAATAATATTATTGTCCTTTAATGATTTTCATTTTTCTTTATCAGTACAGTGAGCGGTAGGGATGCCCGATGATCATCGATTTTCGATGATCATCGATGTTAGAAGACAAAATATCGATGTTTTAACATCGATGTTACATTAATAAAAACATCGTAACATCGATGTTGCATTAATGAAAACATCGTAACATCGATGTTGCATTTATGAAAACATCGTAACATTGATGTCAGTATTTCGATAATGTGTTCCACATTATTTTCTGAACTCTACCAAATTACGGGAAATATCCTTTGTCTTTCGGTTGACAGCACTGCACTCACCACAGACTAGACTAGAAACTACAAAGTTCGTAGTTCGTAGTTGTTTATGAGTGAAGTGTGTGTCCTTTTATCGTTTATCCAATAAAAATAAAATTATTCTTGCTTGGTTTATATACTAATGACTAAAGTTTGTATTAGCAACATGTAAGTAACTACCTAATATAGCTGTTTATTACAACATTCAAACAAACACTTTATTAACAATTTATTGCTAACTGGGTCTAGCATGCCTACCTACTTTATTATTTTTAGGTTATGCTATCTATTAAATCTTTTTTAATTATAGTAAAAATATTGTTCTGGACTCCTATGCTAAAAGTGCAGCTCTTAATTTTTATATTAAGGGGTATCTCATCGCGATTTTCGATTTCCTATATAAATAACAAGGAGAATTTTGTGTTTTTCATTTGAAACTTTGTTGCGATTAAACTAATAGTATTGATGTAAAAGCCAATATATATTCTTGTAGGCAATTAAACGATATACAAAAAAGTCTAATATTTTTTTTGCTAATTTCACTCATTTAAAAATTATTCAAAGTTAAAGTTTACCAATTTATAAAAAAATTAAAGAAAAAAAACAAGACATCGATGTTAGCTACTATCGATGTTAGCTAACAACATCGATGTTAGCCAACATCGATGTTGTTCTTTCGAATATTATCGAACATCGATGTTACAGCTTCGATGTTGACATCAATGTCAACATCGATGTTTTTCTAACATCGGGCATCCCTAGTGAGCGGTAGTTATCAGGCGAAGCGAACAAGTGAGCGTAACCCCTGTAAAAGAAAGTAACTATTAAAATAGTATATTTTCTTATCTTTAACAGGGCAGTTTCTTATTTTTTAGGCCATAAAACATTAATTTCTATTATTTTTATATTTTTACGCATTTTTTTATATAAGTGTTGGGAGAAAAACATTTCAGTAGCAATAGTGATTATATTTATTTTTCTTTTCTATAGTGTTGTTGTACAAGTTTCGGAGTTTTGTAAGAATAATAGAAGAATTAAAAATGATAAAAAACGACCTCAAAACTATATATAAGTACTTATGCACAGACTTAAACAAAAACTAAATTGTAGAAAATGATATTTTAATTACATCAAATTAAAGAAAAATTAAAAATAATAAGTGACATTTATGTTAGTTATTTACTATTTAAGACGCGCTGTTTCTGGAGTCAATGCCAACATGTTTTTAAATATTTTTTTGTAGCTTTTATTCGATGGTATGTTTGAAGTCGTCATAATCATATGAAACAATCGTATAGTACTTGCCAATAAATTTCAATGAGTTCCCTCGATTTCTAAGGGATTCCATCATGACATCCTTACTTGGTGGAAAGGGGCAAATGGAAAATTTCAAATAAAAAACTGATTCTGAAATGAGTGCAGAAATCAACTGATCAACATAAAAAATATATAGAACCCCCTATTTTTCGAAAAAACAAGTCGGTTAATAAAGGAAAATACTTCAGAAACATTAGCTCAACAGTTTTATGTCAAGCAAGAATTGAATCTATGACAATAAATTGGCAAATTTATCAGATGTGTAACGGAGTGTTGTTGAGTTCTGCCACAGAATACGCAATGGCTCTAGAATTAGGCGAAAGGTAGGGAGTGGAGTGTCTTAACACTAGGCTCTCTTTGCCTACCCTGCTATACGCGGGATACTGTAAAGAAATCCTTTCTTCGGACTTTCCGTTCAACAAGTGCTAATCAAATTTCAAACTTCGATCTATGGAATTAAAAGACAAAACTATTTTCTTACCTAATGTGTTAAAAAAATATTTTTGGGAGTTGGGATTCTCCTCTGACCGGGGCGGGGGCCCTTTTCGGCTCGGGGCCCGTGTCATATTGTCGACTTGCCACCCTGTACTTAAGCCACCGATGTCAATAGTGCAGTGGTTCCCAATCTTTAATTGATCATGGACCACTTTTATAGAATTCTTGTTAGCAGAGACCACTTTGTAGGTATATTAAAAATAAATTAATGATTAAACAAAAAATTTGTATGATGGGGTGTGTTTATTTTGAAGTACATATTAAAAAACAATGAATTTCAAAGTACATTAAATTTAAATGTCAAAATGTTTTATATTTTACTGAGGAAATAACTTAATTGTAGGCAGACTGCTCAAAAACCAAAATTTTAAATCATTCGCGGGCTATATTGTAGCTGCTGCGGACCACTACTGGTCCACGGACCATTGGGACCGGTTGGGAACGATGCAATAGTGGCATAAGTACAGGGTGTCAGGGTCAATATACGCGGATCTAGCTAATGATATTACATGTAATATACTAAAAAACACATTATTTTAATTGCTTCAAAGAAATACAAAAACATAGTGATAAGCAAGAACTTGATCGTGCCGGTTCATTGAACTTTTATCCACTGCATTCTTATTTCATACAAATTTTTATATTATTAAACATTACTAATATAGGGCGTGGCGGTTTTTAGAGATAAAAAAAATATTCATCCATCTGAAGCCATCGTGGCGCAACGACGCAAGCGTGCGACTGTAAACGCGACGGTTGTAGGTTCGATTCCCACTCAGAGGAATGAAGTATTCAAAATATTTATTTCTTCGTTTTGGTAGCAAGGCAAAAAAGGGCTTCATTACTCTATACATTGTCATTGGAATTTGGGCATTGTCTAAGGAACGGAGTCAATAAAGCTTAAATTAGTGTTTATTAGTTTCTCCACTTAAATTTTTTTTTAAATAAAGGAACACATTTTCATAGTAATATTAATATAATAATTAAACTTATAGTAAAAGGTCAAGTATAGAAATAGGTAGTAAAAGTAATGAAATATATTTAAATATTTTACTACTTGAGGAAAATATATAAATATATTTTAATATAAATATTATAACGATTTGATAACGTTATTTTATCATTAATTTATTCAAGTGAATAAGGTTGCATAAGCGTCATTTTCTTGTAATCTAAAAGACATTGGCAAAGTAAATTACTCAAAATCGCTTTAAAATAGAATATACACAGTATAAAAAAATTATTAAGTGTTTATGATGAGGCCAGTTGTGGCGCAGGGGCACGAAGTGTGACTGTAGAAGCGACTGGTTGTGGGTTCGATTCCCACTCGAGGAAATGAAATATTTATTTAAATTTATATTTCCGTTTCTTCACTCTGGTGTCTAGGGAAAGCGCGGCGTTGAGTTCTGCTATTCAACACGCGTACTCTTCCTTCTGCCTACCCTGCTGTGTGCGGGATACAGCGTGAAGATGATTTATGAGTTTTATTTCTCCATTTTATTATATACATATACAGGTTGGAAGTAGAAGGAAAATAGAGTGTCTTGACACTCCATACTCACTCTCTACATTGCTATATGAAAAAAAAGCACTAAGCTTAAAAAATACATAATATACATTATAATTTCAATGATTTTAAATTAAATTTAAAAAAAAATCGCAGCGTTGTTTATATTTTAAGTTTTTCCTTGTTTCGACCTTACACGCTCAAGATGCAAAAAAAATATATTATTAAAAATATAATAATAGATGCTTTTATAATAATGGGTTTGGGAAAATAAGCAATTCTTACTTTATAATTTTTAAACACTTAAATACGGTGGTTTTATGGTTCAACTTACTTACACTATATTAATGGTTCAACTTATAAAATAAATTTTATGTGTATCTAATGTAGTGTAATCTGGCGGAATATGTTTACCTTCACGCTGTTTCCCGCATATAGCAGGATAGCCAGAGGGAATCTGGGACACTCCTTTCCCATTAAGACACTTCCGAATGAATATTTAATTTACTATTATAATAATTACTTTACCGTGTGAAATCCCGAAATAGGTTAGAGCGGTAAAATTAAGTTGGTATGTCCGTAAACCAAATTTTAATTTCACAGTTATTTCTGATATTGTTGAAATGTAATAAAATAAAAAAAAATATCGAAAAAAAAGGAAGTCACTATACTTACAATTCAAAAGCACTAAACTTTATTTGTCATTCATCTCTATATATAATAAGACAGTAAAAATATTTTGTCTGTACATTTAGTAATTATGACTGAAATGGATAGAGGGACACTTAAAAAGAATAATAGAAAGCAAAAAGATTTTTTTTTAATTTCTTGTCTGTCTGTCTGTCGACATATTTTTATCCGCATTTTTCTCTGAAAGTACTGAACCGATTTACTTGAAAATTTCACCAATTGCTTTGTTTTAACTCAACTTAAGTACTAAAGTTTAGTTCATCAAAATCGGTTCATTAAAAAAAAGTTATCGTCATTTGAATGAACTCAAGGCATTAGTTTGCCTGCGAATATTATATAGCAATCGCGCTGGCAAGATTCTTGGCTGACATTCGAAACGTTGAAAATGTTAGTGGAGATTACCTTCATAAATCATAACAGTTAAGTTTAAGTTGTAATTAATTCTACACAGAGATAAAGAACGATCTTGGAAGAAATATCAAGTAAATACAAAGTTTTTTTGGTTGGTTCGTTCATATAATATATGTAACTAATTTAAAAACTGTACAGGAGTTAATATGCAATTAATACAGTTATTTTACAAAGAATATTATGAATCCTTCAAATCAATAATTTAACATTTAAGGCCGTTTCTGAATGAGTAAATTAAATTATTCACTGACATCAGCACATTTAACAGAGTATATTATATAGGTAAAAAGAACATAAAGTTACAAAAATATATACATGTAATAAATAATTAGCTTTATGTATATTTTATAAATATCAAATATCAACAATGGTCGTATTTTTTTATTTAAAATAATAAAAAAATATTTGACGATAATGTCGTAAAAAAATCATGTGGTCAAAATCAGTCATTATAGTTGTCAATCAATTCTGCTTATTAAATCAATAATCATGTATTTTAAGCGGGCGAAGCCGTGGGCGAGCCGCTAGTTATTAATAAATTATCTCAAAACATGAGGCCAGTCGTGGCGCAGGGGCACAAAGTGTGATTGTAAAACTGACTGGTTGTGGGTTCGATCCCCAGTCGAGGAGATGAAATATTTACTTAAATTTATATTTCCATTTCTTCGCTCTGGTGTCGAGGTTAAGTGCGGCGTTGAGTTCTGCCACTCAACACGCAATGCCTCCAGAATTCGGCAGAAAGTGGGGAACAGAGTGTCTTAACACTACATTCCCTCTGCCTACCCTGCTGTGTGCGGGATATAGCGTGAAGCTGATTTTTTTTGTATTAACAGGCCAGTTGTGGCTCCGCGGCACAAAGTGTGACTGTAAGCGTGACAGGTTGTGGGTTCGATTCCCACTCGGGGCAATGAAGAATTTATTAATTTTATTTCCTTGTTTTGGTGTTGAGGCAAAGCAAGCAAAGCAGCGTTGAATTCCGCCTCCAACGAAACCTCCAGAATTCGATAGACAATGGGGAACAGAGTGTTTTAACACTAAGTTCCCTCTGCCTACTCCGCTGTGTGCGGAATACAACGTGACGATAAAAAAATGTATTTAAAATTGCTTTTTTATGTCTTATTCAATACGTAAATGTGATAAAAACATTTTTTTTCCTTGCATATAATTGGTTATCGTACATAGTTTTGCATAAACACAAAATATTTTAATACATTATAATCGTATTAAATCGCAAAGTCGTTAAGAGGATAAATATGATGGAGATACAGCGAGGTCTTCCATGTAATATGATATGAGAGGTTCAAGTAAATTTAGAATGGGGCTAGTCGTGACATAGTCTCAGCTGTAAACGCCATAGGTTGTGGGGTCGATTTCCATCTGGGAAAAGGATATATTTAATATTTTCAATGAAGATTCAATGAGTTGATTTCCGTCACTCCACGTATTTTGAGAACGGAGTGTCTTAACACTAAGTTGCTGCCTACTCTGCTTTGTGCCAGATACAGTCTAATACTAAAAAAATATAGAAACGAAAAATATTTTTATTTACAGGCGACAGTAAACCAGTAAGCGTAAATAAAACGTAAGAGAACCACATTGACCCTTAAGTTTTTAAACGTTAGAGGACCATAGAGTAGGCAGAGGAAATTACATTCCACCGAATTTTCTAAGTATTGTGTCTTTATTGGCGGAACTCAACGTCGCGCCTTGCCTCATTACCAGAGTGAGGGAATTAAAATATTAAACATTTCCTATACCCGAGTGGGGAAAACCGCCGCAAAATCGATCCCAAAACCGTCACATTGACAGTCGCACGCTCGTCCCAATGTAAGAGACATAACTAATGTAAAAATAAAAATATAAACAGTTTTTTTACAATAATTAACGTATTAATACTTATTTAGAAACCGCATAAAAATTTGAACGTAGTGGAACTCGAACTCGCTCGCTTTTTCTTTCCTAAATATGGAATAATACTTTAAAAATGTAAAAAAAATATGTACGTATTAATCATATTTCAAAGTCCACAACAGAGTTCAGGCTCCATACTATAATAACTTAAGAGATATAATAAACACTGAAAAAATTAAATACCGATTAAACATATTAAACAAACAGCTGCTTGATTATATATATTAGTTATATTATCACCTAGCTACATAGCGGCCGCGTCTACTCCAGTCATACAGTGTAACATTAGCACTCGTTCGGACACTTTGTTCCTCTGTGATGGCGCGAAAATTACTTTTACGGCAAATGCGAGAGATAAAATCTCTTAGGAAGTTCTCAACAAGTAGTTTTTTAAAGAAAAACGATGAATTCATAGTAAAATCGACTCAATCTGATGTTGTGATACCGAGTATGAGGCTTTTGGATCGTCTGTGGCTGCATTTTCCACAGTATCAGGACCATGTTGCTATTGTAAGTTGTACTATTAAGTATTATTTTTTAATAATTCTGTTTTAATATTAAAAACATATACTTTATTTAAAAATGAATGTTCTTTTTTATTATTAATAATTTACAATGAATTAAACAGTTCGAAAGAAGTTTGATTGTATTGAATATTTTTTTGATGAAGTATCTAATAAAAAAATATTGTTAAGCATAAACAATACATTCAAAATTGAAGTTTTTTTTTATTTACAAATTACAATGTATATGAATAAATATATAAATTGTTTATAATTCTAAAGAAAACTATCAATTGATATTGAATATTTTATGGAGAAATAATGAAAAAATATTTTATTTTTTTTTCCTATCTCTGTTCCGATTAAAAAAACTAAAGATTATAAAATATTTTTGCCATATATGATACAGCCGATATAGGCCTATTTTGGGTTCTATTTCAATACTTTACAAAAACGTGTTGTTATCATCTAAACAGGTATAGATAACAAAAACGAAATTAGATTCTAATACAAAAAGGTTTATTTAAAGTCACGTTTCTTTGTTTTTCGCTGTTTTGTACTCGTTTACTAATTTATTTAGGAACTGATTTCATTAAAAAGTGATATATTACGTAAATGACAATTTAAATATTATGAATATACATACATATTGGACTTTGTCACGACGATTTTTGCAATTTTTTTTCCGTATGTTTATTTAATATTTTAATACACTATACAAATTTATGTATATATTAGTTATTTATTTATTTATCTCTTTATTTATAAAACCAATAGCAGTATTACACTTTGGACATTTGAGGAGGAAAGAAAAAATTGTTAACATAGTTTAACATAAAAAAAATTGCAAGAAAATCGTTTGAAAATCGTGGTTAAAAAATTTGGATATCTCACTAGGATTCCCTGTGGGAATCGTACCTATTAATGCTTTAAATATCTACTTCATAATTTTTGCAATTACATAATTATCAATTAACTAAAATCAAATCAGCTTCACGCTGTATCCCGCACACAGCAGGGTAGACAGAGGGAATCTAATGTTAAGACACTATGGTCCCCTACTAACCGCCGAGTTCTGAAGGCATTGCGTGTTGAGTGGCGGAGCTCAACGCCGCGCTTTGCCTCGACACTAGAGCGAAGAAATGAAAATTCCCCTGCGCCACGACTGGCCTCAATTATTTATCTATCTATTATTTTAATTTATTATTAATGAATCTATAAAGTAATGTAAGCTTAACAGGTTGCGGTTGCCATTTCAAAACGAAAATGAGTTCATTAACTTTTAGCTAAATTAGTAATACACTTATCTACTTGTAAATATACAGCAGTGTTTGTATTGTATTTTTTAGAGTGAGTTTATGGTGTTGAGTCAAATTCTACTTTTCTCTAAATGCACAAGATAGTCAACTATCCGCACTAAAATACATACATATAAATGATGAATCGAATAAGATTTTGATTCATAAAGAATTTACTATACTATTTATTTTATATATTTACTTAAAATGCCTACATATTTTAATACAATCAAATATATAAGTATATATTAAACGAAAGGTAAAAATAAATGAAATTATTGAGAAATTATGAGCACAGCATTTAAAAAGGATTTAAAATCACACACCAGGCAAATTTTAATAGAAGCAAATTAATAAACTAACCAACTCATTAATTTATAATAATGGAGTAAATAAATTCAGCGTTGAGTTCCGCCACTCAACGCAACGCAGTTTCGCGAATTTAGGTGGAAAGTGCAGAACAGCTGATCGATCCTAGGTTACGCGGGATAAAAAAAATAATATTTTTGATTTTTTGCATAAAATGTATTGAATTATTTACAAGCGTTGCAAACTTGTTATCAAAGTAACCAAGGCCAAGGACGCCAAGATGATATAAGCATAACGGCAACCTTCTTGTTTCCGGCTTATTACTACCTCGGAACTTTAGAGCAACCAAAATGTAAGTGTTTATTTTTAGGGTACCGTATCTCAAAACGTAATAACGGAACCCTTATAGGATAATTTTGTTGTCTGTCCGTCAAGGCCATTTATCTCGAGATTGATTGAGGGTGGTCAAGCAAATGAAGTTAATATCAAATAATTAAATCCTGGTTCCTCGAAGCACACAAAAAATTTTTTTTTATATCAACGCAATTAAAATATACGAGCATTTATGCATTGTTCTTGCTGCATTTCGTATGAAGTTTACATGGTAGTCAAAACCTATAAAGTACTTCCCGTAATGCTACAGCTATAAAATTTGGCACGAGGTGAGAATTTACAATACAAATAACGGAAAACATCTTAAAAGTAAAAAATTATAGGTTTTATTCAATATAAAAAAAATAATTACAAACTTACATTTGCATTTCATTTCATGCAAAATGAGTGCATATGGGCATATGCCAATTAAAGTAATATTAATTAATTAATCAAATTGTTATCAACTTATAAAAATCGTAGTGTTCGTTCACCTGCTCAGGATGGATCCTGAAATTGGTAGAGAAGCCATGCCACGTGACACGTGCTTAACCAGATTTTGTTTATTAGATAAGCAAATTTTCTCAATTTTATTAGTATTTTTAGTATTTTTATAGGAAACTTTAGATAGAAGAGAATTCACATGAAATAAAAGATTATTTGATGAAATAATTCAAGGATAACAAGGATAATAGGTTGTACCTTAAAAGGATAATAGGGTTCTGTACTTTAAAAGGTAAAAACGGACAAGTTATAGGGTCACTTTGTTAACCGTATGCTCCTTTATCCATTTATCTCGAGGTTGCGTGGAGGTATCAAGCTGAAATTATCCAATATTCCGGTCTATGGCACCTTGAAGTACAGAAAAAATTAAAAGATAGATTTATGCATTAATTTAGCTGTATTTTGTATGAAATTCACCGCGTTATCAAAATATATAGGGTGCTTCCCTTGAACCTATAGTTATGAAATTTGACACAAAGAACACAAACAAAGGAATAAATAAAAAAAAAAAACTTTTATAAGTTATGCTTCCCGTGGACCTATCCCCTACCCTAATCCTGAAATTTGTACGGAAGCCTCAGTGAGCGAGCCCAACTCGCACTTAACCGGTTTTTTTTCATATAATGAATAAAATCTTAAATAATTGTTAAAATACAATAATTAACTATGGATTAAAATAACGTATTTTAAATGTTTTTTTTATCTATCTGATAAAAAAAAATAATTTAATACTATAAAGTTAATACGGCTATTACTCCTACAATTTTTGAATTTCACGATGACTTGCTGTCACTCTGTCTAAAACAGTGGTTCCCAACCGGTGGTCCGCGGACCACTGGTGGTACCTAAAAGTGGTCCGCGAACAATTTAAATTTTATGACTGGGGATGGTGAGGCGAAGGTTCTGTTTAATTATCACAGTTAGTTTTTAATATACCTACATGCATAGTGGTCCCTGCTACCAAGAATGATATAAAAGTGGTCCTTGATCAAGAAAAGGTTGGGAACCCCTGGTCTAAAAGAACTATTAAAAAAGTCTGCCTGCAAAGCTTATTATTTTAAACTAATACAAAAACCTTCTTTTCAAACTAATCGTGTTTTTCCAAGTGCATATAGTTTTTTACAGACACCAAAACATATATATATATATATATATATATATATATATATATATATATATATATATATATATATGTTTTGGTTAGACAAACAATTAAATACATATATATATATATATATATATATATATATATATATGTTTTGGTTAGACAAACAATTAAATACATATATATATATATATATATATATATATGTATTTAATTGTTTGTCTGTCTTTTTGTTTGTCCGGGATAATCTTCAGAACAGCTGAACATATTTTTTATGGAATTAGCATTGAAAGACAGAGGAGATTGTGGAGGTTTATATATATATTGGCTATTTCGAGATTTGCACAACAAAAACCACGTTTGTCGTGCGCGCGTACCTATCACCTCGTTAGACGAGTATGAAATAACTAAACATTTTTGTAATACGACATTTTTAACGCACAAAATATAATAAAATTTCAAAATTTAAATTACAATTTATTAAATGCATAATAGTTTAGATAACCATACTAAAATAATTATTATAATCTGAATATAGTTAAAAAATATGAAATTAATTTTAAAAAATATGAATTTCGTTAAGTAAAAGCGGGCGAAGCCGCGCGGGGACCGCTAATATGATGATTAGAAAAAAGATAAACATATCAACGTACCTATTTACATTTAAATACGTACATAATTAGATAAACCAGCCTCCAAAAACAAAACTTCTTCGAATGGTATCGAACCCGTGATCAACGATTTGACAGTCAAAGTCACTAACAAACCATTCGACTATAAGACCAGTTAGTAATCATTTTTTATAAATACAAGTCTATATCTTATCTTGTATAACTACATACTTTTACCAAAGGGCAAAGTCCTAGAAGTGAAAGTTTGTCTCATCTGAATGTCAAGAAAATAGATCACAGCTATTTATACTTATGTACACTGATTTATCGTATGGTTAATAATAAAATGGTGTGACACTGTAAATTGAAAATATTATAAATAATAGTCAGTCGTGGTGCGTGGTACAAAGTGTGACTGTAAACGCGACTGGTTGTGGGTTTGATCCCCATTCGAGGAAATGAAATATTTATTTAAATTTATTCCATTCCATTTCCTCGCTGTGGTGTCGAGGCAACTCTCTTCTTAACATCTTTAACTCAAGGTTCCATGTGCCTATCCTGCTGTGTGCGGGATACAACGTGAAGCTAATAATAATATTCAAAGTAGAATTTTAATTTAAAATTAATGGGAATTGTATATTAAATTAATCATATCTTGTCATAATATATAATTTCAGAAAAAACTAAAAAGATACAAGTGCGGAGCTAAAGTATGCAACTAAACTCGAATAGTCGGTTTACTAGTAACCTCCGAGAAGTTCCCATATTTAAGTCTTTACTCCATCATCACACCAACTGGTATTATGACATTATCACCTAAGCTACATATAACGGCCAAGTTTCATAAGAATACAATTATTACAAGTGGTTCAAATTTAGATACTTAGATTTGAATAGATAGTTTGTTACAGCTCTATCAGTTAAAAGCGTGTTAAAAATAAAAGGCTTGTGTTTAAACGCCATAAGATCACCAGTTGTATGGAGTACGGCGGGGTGAAGGAATAAAGGGGAACAATCGTAATTTTAGTCTTTTTCATGAAAGTAGTCTAGGCTTAATTTATTTATTTTGGATGACGTCAAACTAATTTGGAGTAAGGTTTTTGATAGTAATATTACACTTTGTGTAAGACATTATATGGTAACCATTTATCTACTTTCGATACCAAAAACAATATTTGTACAATGCGTGCAATTATTCTAATGATAGTTTACTTATTTTGGATTTTTTTTTAATGAAAAGGGTTTTAAAATATATAATTTTACATAATATGATATATTTTAGAACCCTTTTTATAAAGTCAACTCAAAAATTTTGGAGTTATTTATTTTATTTGGTACTTACGATTTTAGAAATCTGGTGATCTTCTAAATTATACCCAAAATAAAATATTTTTTATTATTACGGTCTTACATAATTCATAATCGTACAAACATTTCTTTTATAAATATTATATTTTATAAATAGGCGACGTCTGACTGTAAATGCGACGTCTATGGGTTCGATTCCAGTCGAGTGTATGAATTCATTTAAATCCTTGCTGTGGTAACAATGCAAAGCGCGGCGGTGAGTTCTGCCACTCAAAATACAATGTCTCGAAAATTGAGCGATTTGTGGGAAACGGATTGTCTAAAAGTTTGGGATCCTTTGCCTACTTTGCTTTATTAAGTAATAATCATTCCCAACTAAACCAAAATATTTTTTATAATATTAAGGCATTGTGAAGTAGTCGTTAAGTATTTGATTAGACGCGGCGGTTGTGAGTTTAAATACAAATCTAAGTAATGTGTTAATTTGAAAAATATTATTGAAAGAATAATCTGACCAGCTTATAAATTCTTCGCAAAGTAATGGAAATATTGAAATAAAATAAAATAGCAAATTAAATTTTCTTTATTATAATTCTTGCATAATTTTGATATATCTACATATTTTTTGTATTTTTTTATGCAAAAACATTTTTCTTTAGTATTCAATGTGAATGTAAAAAAATGTAAGATTATTTACATTTATTCATACTAATATATTATGCGAAAATAACACTGTTTGTCTATATTTGTGTAATTCTTCAAGGCCACAGATTTTAATGACAATGTCCAAGTTAATAGTCAGTTAAGGAAATACATAAACGAAATTGTGTGTAATGTTAAACTTAGTCTTAAACCTATGATTTTTTTATTGAAAATATTCACATTTACATATCCTTGATCTAAATGGGGACCCTATTACGTAAATTTAACTAGTCTTTATAATATTAGAGAGACAATTTTTTGTAGTTTTAAAGTAAAAATTTTAAAAAAAGTAATCTGATTAAAATACGGCTCTTTGGGACTTTGCCCAATATGCAGTGCTCTATCTTTTAGTTTTAGTCCAAAAAATCGGTTCAGCTGTTCCAGAGTGATTTCTCTGGACAAACAGAGAAGCAGTCAGACATTTTTTTTATTATTAAAAAAACACGGTTACTTTGAAATCACAGACAGATATTTCAATCCACTTCACTTGTATTATTATTATTAATTATTATATATTGATCATTAGCATTATATATTAATTATTATTAACTTTATATATATATATATATATATATATATATATATATATATATATATATATATATATATATATATATATATATATATATATATATATATATCCAGCACCGCCGACAATAATTTTGGTGATAGCGGACCTAGGGTCCGCTAATAATCCCCTTTATATTCCGCGTAATTTCTGCGTAATCCCCTTTTTATTCTGAATTCTGAGGCATTCCTTTTGGTTTGGACTTTTGCTGTTGAGTGTTTGTATATGTTTTGCATTATTCTTATATATATCGTTTATTCCTTGATTGCTTAAAGCTTCCCATATACATATTTATACAATCAAAAGCTTTGTTGTAGTCTGCAAAAGCAAAGTCATATGATTTTCCGTATTCATTATATTTTTCAATTATTTGTTTTATAACATGGATATGGTCTATTGTAGAAAAGTCGTCGCGGAATCCTGCCTGTTCTTTTGGTTGGTTTTCGTCTAGTATTAAGCTAATTCTGTTCAATATAATTTTGGAAAATATTTTATATAAGTTTGATATCAACTTAATATGGCGATAGTTATTTATATTGGTTTTGTCCCTTTTCTTATGTAGCATTAAATAGTTTTGCAATTGGCTAAATATCAATACTACACAGAAAAAACATAAAAAAAAACATTTGTACTAATATAATAACTATCTATAACTTATAATGTGGGCTAATTACTCAACTAATGTATGTTTACATTAAATATTAGTCGTATGTAATAGTTTTAGGTATCAATGAAATTAATATTCATTATAAGAATTCAAGTTTTTTGTAACCATATTTCTTGTTTCATTTAGGTCGTGAGACGCGGTCTGTCAACTTTTTCTATCGGGCCTTATTCCTTATGGTCCTTTTGCAATTTGAACATCAAATTCCCCATTAAATCTTTAATCTTTATTAGAAAATACATATTATTTTTTTATGATATTACTTCTTATGCTAACGCTACTAGCTAACTATAAAAAAAAATACCGTAAATTTGTTGACTCTACTTTTATAATCACTTAAAAAAATGTAAAACTCAGTCTACGCTTCGCGAACAGGTACATTTTCACTTGATTAGTATCGAGTTCTTTATATTATTATAACATTTCGCACTGTTCTGATGTAAACAATTCTTATCATATTCCAACCTACCTATAGATATTTTTTAATGATATTACAGCTAAGTTTTATCAAACATCGTCTTTTGTGATAACAATCTGTTGATAACAGTGAAGGCTTGGCTATTACTTAGCGGTTTAGTTGTAAATATATTAATTAGATTTAGATAAAATAGCAACGAAAGGTCAGCTTTGAATATTTTGCCTTTTTTCGCTATTTGGTTTTTATAGTAAGAGACCACTGGTTGGGAACCAGTGTTCTAAACAATAGAAAGCAATGTTCTATAAAATGAAGATCATTTCCTTATAAGACATAGAAATAATATAAATTAAAGTAATTGTTATTAGTTATTAATTTATTGTGTAGGTAGCAATAGACATATTTATGGAAAATGGAAAAATTTCACAATACTTATAATCAATAGAATTCTTTGGTTTCCTCGGTACATAAGGTAGTTAAGTCTACAGAGTCTATCTCTGGAATAATCCACGAAAAGCGGTACCATGCCTGTCTTGGGAGGGTCTGCTAAAAACGTTTGGTAACGCTTCTAGAAATAGTACTGCACAGTGGAGATGGAGAGATATATCTGTCCCAGGAGTTAAACCTCCCGGATGCCTAAAGAAACGCTGGTTGGATGTTGTAATGCAGGACATAAGAGCCAATGGTCTGATCGCAGAGGACATTAAGCAGGAAGGCATACTTTGGGAACATACGCCGGGATTAATTCCAGGAGGAAGAAGTGGCAATGAACAGCTAAAAGGATTTTCAAACATAGTTGTTATAATCTACATAAAATAAAATTATAACGTCTGTCTGTGATTTCAAAATAACCATATTTTTCCAAACGCCAGGTGAATCGATTTTTATGGGCCAAACAGAAGAAAGGTAGGGACTTGTGGTGTAATAAATAGGCAATTTTTTTTTCAAGAATTTTTGCCGGTTTGAGATTAACGTGAATGCTCTTAAGCTCGAATTTTTTTTATGTCTAATAAATATTTTTAAATATAATTTTTTTTGTGAGTAAAATCTAAGAAAATCGCAAATGATTTAAATAAATATACTAAAATAATATTTAATAAAGAAAAAAAAAACAAGCCTGGGAACCTGCGTGGAGGCCGCGAGTATAGATATATTTTATGTAGTGTATATATTTTATTATTAAAAGATAAATTATCATTAGATTAAGCGTACCTACTTTATTGCGGGACAAAGTTCAATGAAATTAATAATGATAAGATTTGTCTATCTTTATGACGAGTTGTTGTTTATAAAAATGTTGTGACGTCATTTGCCGTTTCCGCGTGCAACTCGTATGCGACCTTCACGTTAGTAAGTATATGAATAAACCAAAAAACATTATGATAATTGGCACCTTTTGGCACCTGCAAATGGAATTTGTTGTTAGGATATTACGTTGTTGAGATCACTGTGTTGTCTGTCTGTCAAGTGCCTTTTTCTCAGGAACTTTTGGAGATATCGAGTTGAAATGTAAAAGAAATTTTGACCAAATTCCTAGTTCTGGCCCCATGATTTTCTGAATAAAAACGTATTTTTACATTTACTTTAAAAAAAGGTGCGGCCGTTTAAATAGCAGAAAATGCGTATTTTGACACTATAAGGGGAATCAAAATTAATGGAGTACTTCTGGTTAACCTAGAATTATGTTTAGGAAAAAATCTGAAAACTTTACATTTATGGTTATTATTTTTTTAGGATATGGTTAAATTCTAAAAAAATAATAGCCTCAAGTAAGGTATCAGGTGAAAGGACACTAGCTAAGCTATACATGCATTTTAGAAAAAGCTTGAGACCTCCAATTCTTGTACGAATCCCTCGGTGGGCGAGCCCGATCCGCGCTTTTTCCGTTTTTTTTAGTTTCATAAGCATAGGGAACCTAATATTAAGACACTGCGTTCCTATTAAGAGACTTCTGTTGCCCGCCATGGGCGTACCAGCAGCACTTTGCATCCACCATGGACGTACGAGCAGCACTTTGCATTTCACCAGAGCGAGAAAATAAAATATTAAATATTTTATTCTCCCGAGTGAGAATCGAACACACAACCGTCGCGTCCGTTACATTCGTTTGCATGTGCCTCTGCCTCTGCCATGACGACCTCATTTGAACATCAATATTTATTATTAAAGGGCTAATAAAATTTTAGACAACAATTTGGTTGAAATTCAAAGAAACAATCTTATAGCCAATATGGCTTAATTGGTCAGAGCGCTTGTACGGTTTCCAAAGAGGCGCGGGTTCGAATCCTGCTACGTTCAAACTTTTATACTTTTTCTTAATAAGTATTTCTCTTTCCTAAGTGTGGTATAACGCTTTAAAAATGTAAAAAAATCTTATAGTATATGATGCGTTTGTCAGTGGCTGTAATATTTCTTTATTTTCTGCAAAAGTCAACTTGTCAAGACGACGTTTCATTATTTTCAAGTATTTTATAATTTTTACTTCCAGTTGAAACATTACGTCAATTTTATATTTTCATAGTAATTTGTATACTGTTCTAAAATTTACATATAATTTTGATTACACCCGATCTCATATCATAGAGATAAGAATTATAGATAATCTGTTTTTATAATGATATGGACGAAAAATACCATAACAGCTTTATAAATCAAAATTTCGTGAAATTGAAATGAAAAAACACGAATTAAAATTCTTTAAAATTTAAATCTTAAATAAATCTTATTTTATCTATACTATACTTACCCAACATTTATATTTTATTTATCACTGAGGCCGTCGTGGAGCAGCGGCACAGCGTAGGACTGTTGACGTTTGTGAACTCCATTCCCACTCAGTGGAATGAATGATTTATATTGCCTTGGTCTAGTTGCAAGACGTAGCTCGACTTTTATTTTTTTGTCTGTCTGTCGATAATGTGGAACGGAGTGACTTAACACTAAGTTCCAGATGGTACCTATAGCATATTAGAACACCTGTCCACCTCGCCTTAAGCATGCAGCATAAAGGTGGCGTTTTATTTTTATATTTATTTACTAGAGGACGCGCGCTGCTTCGCCCGCTTATTAGGAGTGAATTCTAAAAAAACCACGAAACACGTGTTCAATAAAATATTTTTAACAGTCTGAATTTAAATTTTTATAAAAATCGGTAGCAATTTAAAGATTTTTCCATGTAAACTTTCAATCCTTTATTTGAACCCTTAGGGGGTAAATTCTTAAAAACCATGAAAAACGTATTCAATGAAATATTTTTAAGAGTTTGAATTTCAAATTTTATAAAAATCAGTACAGATTAATTTTTTTTTCCATACAAACTTTCAACCCCTATTTCATCCCTTTACGGTTAAAATTTTTCAAATTCCCTTCTTAGTGGATGTCCAGAATATGAAAATAAACATCTGCCCAAATTTCACGTTTCTACGCACAGCGGTTACGGCTCTGCGTGCGTCTTACCTCAGTCAGTCAGCACAAGTCCTTTTATATATATAGATTATACAATAATAAATGTAAATTTACAGGAATGTGCTGAAACAAAGAAAAACTATACCTACAATCAAGTAAGAAAACATATGTCTGTCTTCGCCACTTCGCTAAGAAAGAAATTGGGCATACAAGAAAATGATGTAGTCGGTGCGCTCCTGCCTAATAGTCCGGAGTTCGCCGTCGTTGCCCTTGGAACAATTCAAGCTGGATGCATTTTTAGTCCTGTTAATCCGATTTATAAAGAATGTAAGATAAACAACGTTATAAATAGTTATATTTTATTGATATCAACTTCACGCTGTATGCCGCAGGTAGCAGGGGTAGCAGGGTAGGCGAAGGGAGTCTGATGTTACAACACTCCTCTCTCTACTTCCGGCGAATTCTTTGGCATTGCGTGTTGAGTGGCGTAACTTAACGCCGCGCTTTGCCTACACATCAGAGCGAAGGAATAAAATTATTAAATACTAGAGGTACCAAGCGCGCGTTGCTACGCCACCAACTAAAATAGATTCGAAAGAAAGACACAGAAATATTCAGTAAATTTTCAGTCATTTTTATTGATTTCGAAAAAAATGTGACATTGCAGCGTTTCGTCTCAATTTGACATTTATTTATTACAGTGCTGTGGGATACACAATATTTCTTGTTTTTCCATCTGGTGCGTAAACGATTAAATCAGAAGGCTTGCCGGAGCATGAGCAGTCTACCAGACACGGCAATATATCAAATTCATTGTAATGACAGTGGCGACATACAAACAGACAAACATTAATTTTTACATATAAAGATTTCATTTTCTGGAGTTGTAATTGAACCCTCAACTTATCGCATTTATAGATGCACTCTTGTGCACAAAATTATTACAAAAAGCAACAAAGGTACTACTAACTAGGCATACATTATAGTAAAATTTTATCAAAAGTTAACTAGGCTTGTATAATCCCTGTGCAAATAGCAGGTACAAAATACAAAGTTTATTTTTTAGCATTTAGATATTTTTTTATAATAAACTACTTATTGCTATTGTCCTTACTCTAATCTATCCAACAATTTAATTTCAGTGGAAATAAGCCATCAAGTATCATTGACAAGTCCCAAAGCCATCATAACGATACCTGAATGCTTTGACGTAGTTGTAAAAGGTCTGAAATTGGCTAAAAGTGATGCAAAAATAATAATAGTAGATAATCCAAGTAAACCAATACCTGATGGAGCAATACGATATACAGAGTTAGCAGAGAAAGGAGAAGCTGATCTTAATTTATTAGATAAAGTTGTTAAAGATGGCGATGATGTAGCTCTAGTACCATTCTCCAGTGGTACAACAGGACTGCCAAAAGGAGTAGATATTACATATAATAATTTACTTGCCGCTCTTGAGATGATGGTTAGAGAAGAAAACAGATTTCCTAAACTGACTAACGGTACACATAATTACATTTATGCATAAAATATTACATATATGCTTTTTAGTTACTGTTTTATATTAATAATAAATCTTATATAAATACTTTTCTTTTTAGGTAACTTCCAGGATGTCATACCATGCATATTACCGTTTTTCCATATTTACGGAATCATAGTTACACTATTAGGTCATTTTGTGAACGGATGCAAGTTAATATCAATGCCGAGGTTTTCAACGACTACTTATTTTGATATATTGAAGAATCAAAAACCTACTATATTATACGTGGTTCCTCCTATAGGTAAAATTTAGTTGATCTAATTAAAATGGTTTTGTCGAAAATTCCATAGAATAAACTGATATTTAAATTTGGAACATAAGGATTCACACAGAACACTCTTTTTTCCATTTTCCCACCCAATTCCAGACATTGCGTGTTAAGATGCGGAGTCCCGCTTTGTGTTACCTTGGTGTTGATTGGACTCATAACCAACGCTTTTACAGTCAGGTGACCTTACACAATGCATCAAAGGAAAAAATATTTTTGCAGTATTAATTATAAAAAACATAATATTTTTTATTTCAGCAATTCTTCTTGGAAAACATCCCGATGTGACAAAAGAGTTCTTCACAAACGTACGGCATATTCCGTGTGGTGCTGCTCCTCTATCTGCTTCAGATGTCATGGCGGTACTGGAAAAAGGAAACGTAAGTGAAATCATTTATATAATTAACTTTACTAAAGTAAAGTACGTCGTCGCCAGTCGTAAAGACCGACACAAATGTTATTTAATATTTTCATTTATTCACTGTGGTATCGAGGCAAAGCGTGGCGATGAATTCCACCATTCAATACGCAATGCCTCCAGAATGCGGTAGAAAATGGTAAACGTCTTAGTGTCTAAGTGTCTTAACTCTCTCCTTACCCTGTAATGTACGGGATATAGCGTGAAGCTAAAAAAATAATAAAAAAATGAGATAAGATGTCTGCTTAAATCGTTTTATTCGTAGATCTGGTTAGTATCTATAATTCTATACCAATAAATTGGTGTATTCATCAATATTTAGTTCAAAGGACAAAATGCTGTAGAATTCTTATATAAAAATGTTGTATATGTAAATTTTCAGGGTAAATTAGAATTCAACCAAGGTTTTGGAGCAACGGAAACTACATCACTATGTACATCGACTTTTAAAGGCACTCAAAATGTGGATTATTCAGCTTGCGGAGTCCCTATGGCGAGTACTGAACTTAAGTTCATAGATGGCGAAGGGAAACCGGTCAAAATTGGTGAAGTGAGTATGAGAATTTTAAAAAGTTGTTTTTTATGCCGTTTCCAGCATAGCAAGTTAGGTAGAGAAATTTTCGAGACATTTGTTGTTGAGTGGCGGAACTCAACGCCACATGGCAAATGTTTTTAACGATCAAACAAAATATTTAGTAAATTTACATTATATACTATAATTATCAATCATTCTAATTTTATTATTTTTAATTATATTTAATACATTATTCTATTCAATTGTTATCCTTATTATTTATACATATATACACTTAATCAAGAGTCTCTTTAGGTATGATTCTAATCATTGTTTTTGCAATTAGAATTTTGTTCTCATATTTAAATAATACATGAGAATTTATAAAAACTAGTGATGTATATGTTAATAATAATGAAAAAAAATTACAAAGAATGAAATAGATACAAAAGATCTTATTTGAGATAAAATAAACACCACAGTAATAAAAATGGACGACAAGTGGAGAAAGACGTGATTTAACAGTTCTTTTTTCAGCTCATTCAGCTCCATACAGAAAAAATAAATAATAAATTAAGTAAAAAAAATAACCTTATTAAAAATATATATATATAATTTTCAGTTGGGAGAACTATGTGTTAGATCACCGACAGTAATGAAGGGATATCACAAAAATGAAGCGGCGACCAAAGAGACAATGACTGATGACGGCTTTTTCAAGACTGGGGACTTGGGACGTTACGATCCTAAGCATGGACTCTACGTTACTGATAGAATAAAGGAATTAATTAAGGTATTTTTTGAAATCTTTTTTTTAGCTTAAGCTGTATCAAACATTTGCTGTAACAGCAACAGGTAGAGGGCACCTAGTATTAAGACACTCTGTTTCCCATTTCGCGCCTAATTTTCGAGATGTTGCTTGTTGCGTGAAGGACCGCAGTATTCAACGCCGCGCTTTGTAATTCTACCAGAGCGAAATTTGATTATGAAATCTAATGACAAAAATAAAAATTACATATACCGAAAAATTATGAATAAGTGAAATAAGCTGTCTTGATTTTTTATTACTTGGTTTTATATCTTCATGATTTAGAATTAGATTTCAAATAATCTAATTTCAAAATTATAACAATATTTAAGTACTAGCGGCTCGCCTACGGCTTCGCCCGCTTAAAATACATGATTATTGATTTAATAAGCAGAATTGATTGACAACTATAATGACTTCTAATATGATTTTTTTACGACATTATCGTCAAAGAATTTTTGATTGTTTTAAATAAAAAAATACGACCATTGTTGATATTTTATATTTATAAAATATACATAAAGCTATTTATTTGTTACACGTATATATTTTTGTAACTTTATGTTCTTTTTACCTATATAGTATACTCTGTTAAATGTGCTGATGTCAGTGAATAATTTAATTTACTCATTCAGAAACAGCCTTAAATCTTAAATGATTGATTTGAAGGATTCATAATACTCTTTGTAAAATAACTGTAATAATTGCATATTAACTCCTGTACAGTTTTTAAATTAGTTACATATATTATATGAACGAACCAACCAAAAAATCTTTGTATTTACTTGATATTTTTTTCAAGATCGTTCTTTATCTCTGTGTTGAATTAATTACGACTTCTTTCAAATGACGATAACTTTTTTTTTAATGAACCGTTTTGATGAACTTACTTTAGTATTCAAGTTGAGTTAAAACAAAGCAATTGGTGAAATTTTCAAGTAAATCGGTTCAGTACTTTCAGAGAAAAATGCGGACAAAAATATGTCGACAGACAGACAGACAGACAGATAGACAAGAAATTCAAAAAAAATCTTTTTGCTTTCTATTATTCTTTTTAAGTGTCCCTCTATCCATTTCAGTCAAAATTACTAAATGTACAGACAAAATATTTTTACTGTCTTATTATATATAGAGATTATTACTATCAAATATACAAAATACTTAGTTATAGATACAATCTACATATATTATTAAAATAATTACTTTTATCTCAACATTGTCACCAGTGTGTCATAGTTTTATAAAATAATAGATAAAATTATAATACGATTAAAATATTTAGATTGTGCGATTCTAATGATTACTACGGTAGGCTAAAGAGTATTAGACCGTTGCTGAGGCAACCTGTATATCACTTTATACAGGTGAAAGCGACTGCGTTCCTTTTAAGGAAACAGAATATAACATAAAATATTTCAAACCCATATCTAAAAAAAATATGCAGATTCGTCAACAGTTTAAACGTTGAATTATAAAAATAATAATTTCATGATTTTTATTCATATTGTATTTTGTGTAACGTAAACATCTACTACTACAAAAATACTACTAAACCTTGTCGATCTGCCACTTTTCATTCTCAAAAAACATACCAAAACGAGAAAGGGATATTTCTCGTTCTATTTTAGGCAATTACCTATTTTCTATTATAAACCTAAACAACGTTCACCTCCAAAGCCTACGACATGATTTCGTGAACAAGGCGTGTGCGATATGGTCGCTTTGGTAGGCTAGTGGCTGTGTGTGTGTCAACAAATGGCGTTTTATTTTAGAATGATATATTTAATTTTTTATTTTGTTTAAAAAAATAACTTTTTCATTTTTGGCCAAATTTCTTTTGTTTTAAGTGTATAAGGTTTTTATAGAGTAGTTAAAACTGTGTTTTTATTAAACGTGGTGAAGACAAAACACTGAGAGAATTAGACTTGAAAGGGCAACCTAAGACCTCCCCACTTGCTGCTCAATTTTCGGGTCATTTGTAAAATAATTGACTTCAACACACCGTTATTTCTACCAGAGCTGGAAAGTGTAAATGATTTAAATATTTAATAATTCCCCTGAGAGAGGATCGAATCCATAACAACCGTGTTTAGGCGTACTTAGTATTATGTGTTCTTTTAGTACAGTGATACAGCACGATTGTAAACGCGATTGTTATGGGTTCAATATTCATTCGGGAGACGGAATTATTTTATTCTCTCGCTTCGTAGATAAAGTGAATTGGGTTCTAACTTGCAATGTCGAAACGGAGTATCCTAATACTAGGTAGGTAGTGAGTAGGTAGGTAGTAAATAAATAATAGTGTATATCAAGTGGGCGAAGCTGCGATTGGTCGCTAGTAGGAAATAAAACAACTAAAAAGAAAAATAAATATCAAACGCCTTAGTAAATATAATATTTTTGTGCCATGATAGCACAGCTGCCATTGATGTTTTGAGAGTTGTTACTTATAGAAATTGCGAGTTATGTCATGCTCATTGATATAGGCATGTTCATACATACATTGTTTTTTTTTTTATTTTCATTATATGATTTAGTTTATCCATGTAAATATGGATAATATTTATAAAAGGATAAAAAGTAAACAAATAGCACAATATTTTTTTTTTCAATATACAAGATATAATATTAATTATCAATCGAATTATGTCAATAAATTTTAAAACTGTAATATCTAATATTAAATGTAAAATAATAATAATAACAAAACTTATTATTATATTCAACAGGTAAAAGGAATGCAAGTAGCGCCAGCGGAATTAGAAAGTTTATTAAGATCTCATCCAGCCGTACAAGATGCAGCGGTTATAGGCGTGCCTCATGTTTATAATGGAGAAGTTCCAAAAGCATTTGTCATTAAGAAAAACGGTCAAAACGCTTCTACAGAAGATATACAAAGTTTCGTTGCAGACAAAGTAGCTTCATTTAAGAAAATCGAAGAGGTTGTATTCGTAAATGACATTCCAAAAAATAATTCAGGTAAAATATTACGGAAAGAGTTAAAAAAAATGTATGGATGATGTAAAGTGACTGAAGGTCAGGTATATGTATAGTAATATATTAAAAAACGGTGATAGTTTTTTTTTAAGTTATATGTTATTAATTTATAAAATATTGTTACAGTTACTATTTTTAGTTACAAAGAATAATAAAATTCTTATTTTTATTAAATGAGTTGTGATTTATATTATTGTAATATATGAAAACATTTATCCAGTGATTTCTTAGTAATATTTGTATAACATTTTGTACTTGTGGAATGCAGAAGGAAACTTTTAAGACACTCCGTTCTCCACCTTTTATCCGTCAATTTGTCAAAACAATACGTGTTGAGAGAGGAATGAAAAACAAAATAAATTGTGATTACATCTATTTTTATCCCTGAATTGGGGAAATTGACCCATAAAAATTATATTTACGATCAGATGTTGACACAACTGCCTTATCTTCGCTGTCTGTACAAAGAAGATGTATAAAAAAATATAATTTTAGAAGCAATCATTAATGTAGTAGAACCCACAAAATGATTTTTAAAATATTTGACTGTTAATCTGTGCGTTTGTGCACGCTAATCTCTGAAACGGTTGTCATATCTGACAGTATTGCTACAAAATAAGTGTTTTATTGAATTGGCTGAAATCTGGCTTCTTTACGATAGTTAAATGTTGTCTTTAAAATGATAATTTTATTAGCTCATGAAAGAAAGTAATTCAGATAAAAAAATAAATAAGTATGAATGAAATAAAATATAGTTTATTAAAATAAGTATTCTTTTATACTTTTAAATGGTGTAAAAATGTACAAAACGAAAAAACAAGAAACGGATTTATAGCAGGTTTACACTCTAAGCCGACGATATGCAGAAGGGGAAAAATTA
This sequence comes from Heliconius himera, assembly GCA_021202915.1. Classification (NCBI taxonomy): domain Eukaryota; kingdom Metazoa; phylum Arthropoda; class Insecta; order Lepidoptera; family Nymphalidae; genus Heliconius; species Heliconius himera. The sequence continues at coordinate 75,181 of JAJHJA010001136.1, read as the reverse complement.
AAGGTACATTAGATAAATATAGTTTTATGTAAATATAAATATAAAATATATTAATAATCAGCTTCACGCTGTATCCCGCACACAGCAGGGTAGGCAGAGGGAGGCAGAACCTAGTGTTAAGACACTCCGTTCCCCGACGCCGAATTTTTTGAGACATTGCCTGTTGAATCGCGGGACTCAACACTGGGATTTTGTCTTCGTGCCAGAGTGTAGAAAAGAAAATATTAAGAAATAATCATCCATTCCCACGAGTGGGGATCGAACCGACAAACGTCGCATTTCAGTCCCACCCTCGTGCTTCTGCGCCACGACGACCTCATTAGCAATTGTATCATTTGTTAAATATTGTAAATTGCTAAATTTCCTTGCAGGTTCTTAACTGCTTAATATTTAAAAAAATATTAATATAACATAAAAAGTATCATTAAAATAAATTAGACAGATACGCCATTATATTATATCATTACTTAATAAATAACATTACCTTAGTAATTGAAACTTAATAACAATAATAAAAAAAATTATTACTATGAAAAACATACAATTTTATAACTATGGACATTTACATTACGATTGACATTATGGCAAAAAGTGTAACTCAGCTAATGATGCTTGAGTTCTGAGTCTCAAGCATTGCATTGCATAAGAGTAGGTACTCTTAAAAAAATAATTGTTATATTCTACTCTTAAAAAAATAATTGTTATATTCTACTCTTAAAAATATAATTGTTATATTTAAAGCTATTTAACATTTTTGATCTCGCTTAAATTGCCTCGCAGTTTTTCTGGGCCTAAAAAGAACTTCGATGCGGTCTCTTTGGCACCTATATACGCAGACTGGAGCAAATAGGTATAAGAGATAAAACTCTTACCCCCAATATTAATAATCTATCTCCTACGTCAATCTTCGATTGTTCCATATATCTATCCAATCTCTAGATTGGATAGATATATGGAACAATCCTGAAAGAGATTAACCCGATAATATTGGGTGTTAATCTATTCAAGAGCTATCTTGGGGATAAAAAGCAAATGGTCAGGATTGGAGAACACTTAAATAGTATAGAATGTGTCACTTATCGTATACCGCAAGGAAGCGTCTAAGCAAATTCCCATTTTCTTAGTTTAGAAAGAGCATAAATATCTCTTATTAAGGTAATGCATTCTAAGCCATACAGATTTCCAATAAGTAAAAAAATATGAAAAAAAATATTTTAAATGTAACCTTAAAACGTCATGAAAGAATACATTTTGGTAAAAATAAATTAAGGAAAAGACGAAATGATTTTGTTGCCCCAAGAAGAAGTAATGTATGTTCTAGTTTTGCAAAATGACAATACTATTTTCAATCGTCTACTTTAAACATTAAATATGTAAACTCCTTCAGACATACTCTAGGCAAAAGTACTCATGCAAGAAAGAGCTGTGATTAATTGGTTAGTCAAACTTTCCTATACAGAAATAAAAACATTACTGTAAATAAAAAAGTTACTTCTAACACACACACTGTCACACACTGCACATATAAATATAATTTATTAACATACAAAATAAGACATGCACGTCGATCTTGAGAGCGATCTCAGAGTTGAGAGCAATTCATAAATACTGGCCCTAGTAACTTTATATAAATATCATTAATGCAAGACATACTATTGGAATTAAATAACAAATTCGTTTAATACTAATAATAAAATAATTTATATTTCCATTTCTTCGCTTTGGTGTCGAGGCTAAGCGCGGCGTCGAGTTCTGCAATTCCACACGCAATGCCTCGAAAATTCGGCAGAAAATGGGGAACGGAGTGTCTTAACACTAGGTTCCCTCTGCCTACCCTGCAGTGTGGGATGTTGATTCATTGATTCATTCAACTCTTTCTCCGTATTGACTAATCATTTAATAATGATTGTAGACATACATAGTGTAGGTGCAATGTCAATTGCTACGCATAAAACTGTTTATATTGTTTATTGATAACCGGCCTTCACCTCATGTACTGATAGCAACGTCACATATTTAATTTTTAATATTTTATTTTTGTGTAGGATTTATTAAGAGTCGTGGCGCAGGGGCACAAAGTGTGACTGTAAACGCGACTGGTTGTGGGTTTGATTCTCACTGGACAAATTGAAAGATTTATTTAAATTTTTATTTCCATTTCTTCGCTCTGGTGTCGAGGCAAAGCGCGGCGTTGAGTTCCGCCAATCAACACGCAATGCCTTCAGAGTTTGACATTTTACCATTCATCTACAGTATCACTGTAGATGATATCGCGTATCAGTATCTATCAACCAAGCAGTAAAAAAAAACAAAAAAAAAAACGTGGTACTGTTCAATAAAAAAAAATATTAACTAGTCTCGAAAAATAAATTATTAACTCTAACGACACGTCAGACGAGAGTAGAAATTGCAACTGGCGTAGAAGAATCGAATTATTATAATTTTTCTTCATTTCTAATAATAAACTTAACTTTTTTATTTTTTTTTCTAACTCTACTTTGATAACTAGTAAACAGGTTTGCAAAAAAATAAATTGTAATAATTGATCATTGAGTTTTGAGTCGTTTCCCAATGTGAAACAATTGTAATAACTTTTTTTTTCAGTTTCACGCTTTACGATAATGTAGAGAATGTAAACAACTCTCCGTTTTTCTCTTTCTGTATTATTTTTCTGTGCTGAGAGGCGATATTTTTACAGTTATGGTCCAAAGGCCTTTTGACTATTGTACGACTAAAAACAAATCTTAATATTATATTTTTTTCTTTTACAACAAATCCACAACTGCGTATTGTTTTGATTATTGGACATATACTACAACAAAAAAAATCACAATTTTATTAATTTATAATGCTGCCTTGATGCCGTTATCAGTAGTGTTGATAAATTCTGAACGGCAAATATTGTTACTGCAATTTTAAAGTTAATTTCACAAAGGGGACTTCACAAAGCAAAGAAAATCTGCTAAGAAAATAATTTCTTTTACTTTACAAATTTAGAAACACGGAAATATTAAAGTTTACTTGTAACGTTTCTATTTTTATTAATATCATAGGTCAGTGGGTTCGATCCCCACTCGAGGAGATGAAATATTTACTTAAATTTATTTTTTCATTTCTTCGTTCTGGTGTCGAGGCAAAGCGCGGCGTTGAATTCTGCCACTCCACACGCAATACCTCTAGAATCAGAAAGTGGGGAACGGAGTGTCATGACACTAGGTTCCCTCTGCCTACCCTGCTGTGTGCGGGATACAGCGGAAAGCTGATAAAATAATAATAATATAGGTCGGTACGTACATGTGAATGTGTCAAACAAAATTGCCTCGACTTTGCCTCGACACAAGAGCGAAAGCTGAAAATATACATTTAAATAACTAATTCATTTCCTCGAGTGGGGATCGAACCCACAACCAGTCGCGTTTAACACACACTTGTGCCCATGTTTAAGGCACACTTGTGCCCCTGCGCCACAATTGGCCTTGTTATACTACGAATATAAACATAAGCATTCTTTTATTGGAATTTGTACCGACAACTATCCTTATCATATCGATTTCACTACCAATTAATATCATTATAATTAACACAGTAATTATCATTTATTGCAATATAATTTAATTTTTTATTAATTCTTATAAATTATAAACATAAAAAAAAAAATCAGCTTCACGCTGTATCCCGCACACAGCAGGGTAGGCAGAGGGAACATAGTGTTAAGACAATCCGTTCCCCACTTTCTGCCGAATTCTGGAGGCATTGCGTGTTGAGTGGCAGAACTCAACGCCGCGCTTAACCTCGACACCAGGGCGAAGAAATGGAAATATAAATTTAAGTAAATATTTCATCTCTTCGAGTGGGGATCGAACCCACAACCAGTCGGTATTACAGCCACACTTTGTGCCGCTGCGCCACGACCGACCTCAATAAACATTAAATTTAGTTTCAAATAATTTAATTCCCATACAAATGTCACAGCCATCGCAAATCTACCTTTATAGCGATACATACCTAAATACAGTATAAACACGTGGTTAAAAATAGATACGTATTTATTTGTTCGGCGTCAGTAGTTGAGACTTCAGTGTAGTATAATGGATCGGTAGAGTCGCTTGTCCGATTTTTTATACAATATTTGTTTATTGTTTACTTTTAAAAGTGATTTGTTTTAGTGTTTTCTTTTTAATTTTAATTTATTATTTCGTTTAAACGTGGCAGTGGAGCTCTGGTGAGTACTTTAAAAATGTTTAATTTTTGATCAACTGACTTTAAGGAATATAAAGAAATTAATAGTAGTTTGTAACAATGAATTAAAATCTATGCATATTATGCAAATTTTCTATACGGTATATATTTATTGGTGTTTAGTTATAGCCGATACCTCGAGTAGATATCAACTGTGAACAAAGAAAAATAAGTTTTGTAGTGTTGATGGAGATGAATAAAAGTTTACTTACAGTTAGCACTGAGTATATTCAACACCACTTTAAAGTACATATACTTTGAACACAAATGATAAATCCCGACACAGTTTATACAAAAGTCAACCACAAACATTTATATAAAAGAGAACAAAATAAATACTGATTTGGAAGAAAATAATAAAGAAAACAAAGGAACGTATGGAAAGCGCATCGAGTGGCAAGCATCGACTGTTATAGTAAAATATGCCGTCGACAAGAGGGTAGCCGTAAATGTCAGAACACCTTACCGGTTTGGTCGACGGCAGCGAGCGCTTTCAAATAAATAAACTAAATACGAATACTTATTATAAAATAAGTAATAAATAAATAAATTACAATATTGAAATATATAAATAACACATATTAAATAAACTATAAATGTAAATAATAGTTCCTTACAAATTGATCTTCCAGAGATGTGTTTTAATTTTTTTATGAGTACGTACTTGTTACATACAAAGCGCGGCGAATTCTGCAGAAAGTGGTAACGGGGTGTCTTTACACTAGGTTCCCTTGCGTGAAGCTCATTTTTTTACATACTTGTTACTTTCCTATATATTTTTGTTGAGTAATAAAGAATGAATTGAATATAAGTTACATCTCTCCTCTATGTTTTCTCCTCTTCTATAATATAGAATACTCGTTCCTTCTCTGGAACTATTCCTATATTGTTCTTGGCAATACAATTAAACTAATTTATGTTAATTACCCTTCATTGCCAAGGGCCATATTTGATATAATGAAAAAAAAAACATATTCTTATATATCAAATATATAAATCTGATATTTTTATATTTACTTATTAATAATAATATTATAAAAAAATTCGGCGTAAATTGGGGAACGGAGTGTCTTAACATTAGGTTCCCTCTGCCTGCCTGCTGTGAGCGGGATACAGCGTGAAACTATTTTTTAATCATAATATTTTTTGTTATTACTAACAATATTTGTACTCTTTCAGGTACAAATATTGTTAGTAATTGCATACAAGGACACGACTAGTTATTAAATTCATCACTGTCATCTCTATATATAATCTCTATATATAATAAGACAGTAAAAATATTTTGTCTGTACATTTAGTAATTTTGACTGAAATGGATAGAGGGACACTTAAAAAGAATAATAGAAAGCAAAAAGATTTTTTTTTAATTTCTTGTCTGTCTGTCTGTCGACATATTTTTGTCCGCATTTTTCTCTGAAAGTACTGAACCGATTTACTTGAAAATTTCACCAATTGCTTTGTTTTAACTCAACTTAAGTACTAAAGTTTAGTTCATCAAAATCGGTTCATTAAAAAAAAAGTTATCGTCATTTGAATGAACTCAAGGCATTAGTTTGCCTGCGAATATTATATAGCAATCGCGCCTGGTAAGATTCCTGGCTAAAGAATGACATTCGAAACGTCTGGGTTATATGACTGTTAATAAAAATATATATTTTTGAAGCACTATTATATAATATTTTATACAGTAAAGTAAACAAAATTGAATTGTTAGTGGACCTTCAAAAATCATAACAGTTAAGTTTAAGTCGTTATTAATTCTACACAGAGATAAAGAACGATCTTGAAAGAAATATCAAGTAAATACAAAGATTTTTTGGTTGGTTCGTTCATATAATATATGTATCTAATTTAAAAACTGTACAGGAGTTAATATGCAATTATTATAGTTATTTTACAAAGAATATTATGAATCCTTCAAATCAATAATTTAACATTTAAGGCTGTTTGTAAATGAGTAAATTAAATTATTCACTGACATCAGCACATTTAACAGAGTATATTATATAGGTAAAAAGAACATAAAGTTACAAAAATATATACATGTAATAAATAATTAGCTTTATGTATATTTTATAAATATCAAATATCAACAATGGTCGTATTTTTTTACTTAAAACAATTAAAAATTATTTGACGATAATGTCGTAAAAAAATCATATTAGAAGTCATTTTTGTTGTGAATCAATTCTGCTTATTAAATCAATAATCATGTATTTTAAGCGGGCGAAGCCGTGGGCGAGCCGCTAGTCTATATCTATATAAACTTCTATACTAATATGTAATGAGGAGAGAATTGTATGTGTGTATGTTTGCGATGGATAAACATAAAAAATACTGGATGGATAAACTAAAAAATATTATAATGCTACATTATCACTGAGTAACATAGGCTATATTTATTTCTATAAAAAATTTGGGATTCCTATTAAAATTTCAATAATGTAACAAAGATGTAAAAAAGTAGGGATGAAATATCTTTCATCGCATGCGCTGCAGATACTTTTGAAGATAGAACAAAAAATAATTGAACAACATATCTATATCTAATAAAACTTACCAATACCATATGTACTACTATTGTAGTTTTGACAATACAATTAATTTTTAAATTAAAAAATTAAATTAGCTTCACGCTGTATCCCGCACACAGCAGGGTAGGCAGAGGGAACCTAGTGTTAAGACACTCCGTTCCCCACTTTCTGCCGAATTCTGGAGGCATTGCGTGTTGAGTTGCGTGAGACAATTAATTTTTAATAGTTTAATATTAGTAATATTGCCGACTATACTTCTACGAACCACTGGTGGTCCTCGGACCACTGATTGGGAACCAGGGCCTTATATGAACCTTTATCCAAATAAATAATTTCGTATCCAAACATTTTTCATCGACACGACGCCAGTTACTCTTTAAATTATTAAAATCGGTCATTCCATTCATAAGATTTTACATATGTTAGGCGAACCAACAAATCAGACACAAAATCCAGCTTTTACAATAAATTTATTTACACTTGTTATATACACATATACTCTCGTAGTTACAATATTGAAATATGAATTGTAGTGACAAGTTGTCTTGACAATATCTTAGAACGTAATGAACAAGAGTGCCGTTTTCGTTTTCGTTTTTCGAATGAGCAGTATGCTGTTGGCCCTAAAGGCCTCTACAGCGTCACCGGGCTTGGGGAGGCCGAGCTAAAAGAGCTCTGACCTTGGCTTGGCTACCGTGGAAGGCACCAACAAATGAGAACACAGTGTCGCAAGGGCGTCTCCTTTGAGACTCGGACCACGACTTGCGTACACCGTTTGTAGTGGGGGACTTTGCTTCGCTCGGTCCGAGCTAGGCCTACTGGGTAGGGCTCTTGATGCCCTATTGGATGTTTAGTTGCGGGCACCTCTCGCGCCGAGGCGCGATTGGGCCACAGAAAAACTGGGACCTCGTCTCCACCGGCGGGGACGGTGTGTGTATCGTGTGTGCTTGCGGTGGTGTGTAGCCCTACCTACATATTTTGGGTCGTTAGCTTTACTGATGGGGTCAGCATCATCGGTTAAAGCACACAAGAGTGCCGTGTCGTTTGTGCTTATATTGGAAATCCACCGGAAAAGACGCACCACACTACCGCCACTTAATACAATCGATAATGGAAACAATATCAAATGACGTACTTATAATTACAGTGACACCTATTACTACATTATAAGTAACTTATGCTAACACATATTTAAAAATTTCAATCTGAACAAATATATTTTTTCGATTACGATCTCCAGAAAATTTAGGTATATTGTAATCACCTACAAATACCACTGTTGATGTAGTGTACAGTGAAGCTTAGGGACTAAGTTTTTTTTTAATTTAAAATAAATCAATAAATCAGCTTCACGCTGTATCTCGCCCACAGCAGGATAAGCAGAGGGGACCTAAGACACTCTGTCCCCCACTTTCCGCCGAGTTCTGGAGACATTGCGTGTTGAGTGGAAGAACTCAACGCCGCGTTTTGCCTCGACACCAGAGCGAAGAAATTAAAATATAAATGTGAATGTTTTTTTCATTTCCTCGAGTGGGGATCGAACCCACAACCAGTCAATTTTACAGTCACACTTTGTGCTCCCGCGCCACGACTGGCCTCAATTCAATCATCTCATCTCAAATCATTATTACAATTTTTTGCGTATTAATTTACTTGTTGTAAAATTTACTCGTCCTTACTTATTATAAAATCTAAATATTTGGCTTCATTTGCAAGAAATCGATATTTTTTTGGGTTTAATTTTAAGCCCATTCATTTCTGAAATGTGCGATACCTTATCTAAAATTAAATTAAATTAGCTTCACGCTGTATCCTGCAAACAGCAGGCTAGGCAGAGGGAACCTAGTGTTAAGACACTCCGTTCCCCACTTACCAATACCTTATCTATTCTTTCTAAATTCTTTTAAAGTCTATTTGTAATTAAAATATCGTCATAAAATATAACAGAAGCTTATGCTTAAATAATCCGCGATTTACGTGTTTATGGCCGTATAACCCCGAGATGGTTCATCCAAGTCCAAAGAAAAATATGAATTAAATAAGCAGCAAATAACCACATAAAAGCTAACAGTCGAATCAAAAATGTTTAAAAATTTACAAAACCGTAACGTCGTCTGCCTGTTCGGGTCGGTCGCTCCGTAAACGCATTTTAAATCAGTGATATCTCCTAAAGTATTTATTATAAAGATAAAAAAAATAAATCAGCTTCACGCTGTATCCCGCACACAGCAGGGTAGGCAGAGGGAACCTAGTGTTAAGACACTCCGTTCCCCACTTTCTACCGAATTCTGGAGGCATTGCGTGTTGAGTGGCAGAACTCAACGCCGCGCTTTGCCTCGACACCAGAGCGAAGAAATGGAAATATAAATTTAAGTAAATATTTCATCTCCTCGAGTGGGGATCGAACCCACAATCAGTCGATTTTACAGTCACACTTCGTGCCAATTTATCAATTAAGCTAATTTCAATCAAGAAAATCAAAACTTTTTCGAAAAATGCCACGTATCGTATATACATCCCAAGGTTCTCGAGTATTTTTATATGATTTTTTATCACAGACAGAGTAACTTTTGAATTTATTACATAGATATGGATGTATTACTGTTCTGAAAAATAAAATATTAGATAAAAAGGTAATTGTGCACTGATAATAAAAAAATTATGTAAACAATAACAATTCTAAATTATAAAGTAAAAGTGACTTAAATAATTTGATAATATAATAAATGACAATATAGTACAGCGAAGCCTAAGTTATCAGAAAACGGTATATAAACACAGATATAGTGGAAATAAAAGATAACCAGACCTTGTAGATAACGGTAGCTATTATGATATGACTTTTTTTCAAAATGGGGGATATATATATATATATATATATATATATATATATATATATATATATATATATATATATATATCCCATGTTAGATCAGATATTCATGTTAGATCAGAGTAGCGTGTGTAAGAAATATCTGATGTTGACGATTGTGGATACTTTCTCTACTTGGCGAAAAGTATATAACCCAAGTGTTAAGACACTCTTTGCCTCCTTATTCTAAATTCAAATATATTAAGACAACATCATTTTAAATCTTGTGGAAATCTTATCGAAGTATCTATATCCTAAATGAAAATTGAAGTTACAACTACTTATAAAAAAACCAATTCTCACTTTTTCTCGCATAGCAGGGTAGGCAGGGAACTTAGTGTAATGACGCTCTATACAGGGTGGAAGTGTCAGCACCATTTTAAATGAAACCACAGTTTTCACTACTTTATAAAAGCCTAATACAATTAAAAAAATCCCAAAAATGAAAAAGTGATTTTTGATTTTCATTTTCAACAAAATAAATAATAAAATTATTGTTCTAATATAAAACGCCATTTGTCAAGAACGACGCACGCACACATAAATCTATCAAAGAGAAACCACCGCATACGCCTCATTCCGGAATCGAGTCGTAGGTATTGGCGGCAAAGTTCAAGGTTGATTAACAATTTAGTAGTATTTTTGTAGTAGTATGTGTTTACGTTATTGGTATCTATGTGTTACTGCGTCACACCAAAAACAGGTATGGATAAACATCGTGATCAGCTGTTCCCGTAAAAGGAGCGCTGACACTTCCACCCTGTACTTCCTATTCCGTCCGTGCTGAGTAACGAAGCATAACGCCGGCTTTGGTCTTGCCAGACTGAGGTAATAAACTTAATTTTCTCTCAAAATAAAAATAAATTATTCTCGTTTTTTCTTTATGGTTTTACAGGTCAGGCGTTGTCTTTATTATTCACAACTAAGTGTATAATTTTGATATTAATGTTTTATCTGCTTATTAAGATAAACAATTTAATTTATTTCGACGTGTGTCCCTGGAAATGGAAAGTTATCTAACTTTCCATTTATTAATTTATTGAATTTAGTTAACATTCTAGGTAAAATTATAATACCTGAAGTCAATGGTGCAATGGCCCTGCGAGCTACGTCTGACTGTAAACGCAATGGTTCTATGTTTGATTCTCACTTGTGTGAATGGATTATTCTCATTTCCTTGCTGTAGTGATATAAAGTGCGATGTTGCATACTGCCGCTCAGTCGTCGTATATATCTTAAAATTAGAGGCTCTCTCTGCTTACTTTGTTTTATAAGGGTTTATTTTCATTGATCGTATTATTTTTTGGATTCGGAGTGCAGAACATTTCCGTGCACGCATGTTATAGTTATGGACCACATGCTGTAAACGTTTTCATAAGTCGATAGAGATTCTCGTACACGCACCAACCAAAGAATTTCAATAGTAGTGACGCCACGTGCGGGGAATACCCTCATGCCGAATATAGATTTTCATTTGTCTACTTAGCCCGTGTTTGGGGACTCCCCGAATGCTGTATAATAAATGAGTTAACGATCAATGAAAACGAGCCCTTTATTAAATAAAGAATGCAGCTTTAAAAGTAAAAATTCGAAAGCACAATCATAATAATAATTAATAGTATATAATAGATAATATAATAATAGTATCAGTTTAATAAACAATCGCAGTAAGATGGTTTTATTTTTTTCAATAGTAAAAAATAATTTAAAACGAGTTATTTAAATGGTTGAAAGAAAAAAATACTCATTCCATTAAATGATATTAAATAGTCGTAAAAAAGCATTTAGCTACTATTCGTATAATATGTTTTGAATTTTGAATGTGTTTTGCTGTCGCGTACCTAATAGTAGATAATATTATTATAAAAAACCGGACAAGTGCGAGTCGGGCGCACCCACCAAGGGTTCTGTGCAAAAATTGATGGTATCGAGTTTTTTCTGAAATTCAAACTTAGATTAGCCAGAGCCTTTTCATCTTGCTTACTTGAAATAGCTGCTTTTGTATCAATTTTTGCCCCTAAGCCTATTATTTTAGGATTTAACCACAAATGCATATTTTTGAGGTTTTTTTCAAAATCTGAAATTCGCGTAGGCCAAATTTCATAATTCAAGGTCCACCGGAAGTACTATATAATTATGAAGAAGCCGGAAGTATCCTATAATAACGTTATCAACAATAAAAAAAAAAAATACATACCTATTTGTATTACGTAACAAAATAGGTACGTAATATAAATAGGTACGTAAACTTATTTTTTTAATTGTTCATAACGTTATTTATAGAATTCCGTACCTTTTAAGGAAAAAAGGAACCCTCATAATTATAAGAAATCATAAAAAAAGCTTCACACTGTATCCCGCATATAGCAGGGTAGGCAGATGGAACCTAGTGTTAAGACACATAGTTCTTCACTTTTTGCCAAATTTTTCGAGGCATTAAGTGGCGGAACTCAACACCGAGCTTTTGCCTTGGCATCAGAAAATAAACTCTTAAACCGAATTGATCGTAGTGTATATGACACTATATACAACCTTAATGTAACGACCCTCAATGTAACGAATTCCTCGATTTAACGAATTTTCCGAAAAAGTTTGCAATTGCTGATAAACGAAAAATCTGAGGTAATTTTTTTTAACCTTGTTAAAATAAATCGTAGACCATTCTAACGAATATTTTTTGATTCCTTTCAGTATCTTAAATCGAGTTTGCACTGTATTTAGTTTTATACATTGTTTGAGATCGAAGCCACAACCATCACGCTTACAGTCGGAAGATGTTGTCTGCGCCACTACAGTCTTGATATTTTTAATTCATAAGTAAAATTAAAATTAAATCAGCTTCACGCTGTATACCGCACACAGCAGGGTAGGCAGAGGGAACTTAGTGTTAAGACACTCCGTTCCCCACTTTCTGCCGAATTCTGGAGGCATTGCGTGTTGAGGAGCAGAACTCAACGCCGCGCTTAACCTCGACACCAGAGCGAAGAAATGGAAATATAAATTTAAGTAAATATTTCATCTCCTCGAGCGGGGATCGAGCGGGCCGCTGCGCCACGACTGGTCTCTAATTCATAAGTGATATATTTTATAAGGAACATATTTAACATAATATATATTTTTTCATAGATCTATATACAATGGCTTCAAAACTATTGAAAACTGCAAATAGAACGCTGAGTGTTTTTCAAAAAGGCTCAAGAACAAGCGTGCAGCATGTAAGAAGCGTATGGACACAGGAAGGAATAATTAAATCCCCATATCAAAGTGTGGAAATCCCTAATTGTAATTTGAACGAGTTCATTTGGCAGAATTTGGACAAATGGCCAAAAAAGACAATGGCGGTTAGTAAATTATATATTTTTTTAACATCTTGTTTTCTTTTTGTCATCGATAATGTTCATAAATTGTTCAAAAAGATTTAAACTTGATTCATTAAATTTTAATAATTCTTGAACACAGTAAAATCTAGGAAGCAATATATATAGAATAGGTAATTGATAATAAAGTGATATATATTTTAGTGAAATAATAATTTAAAAAAAAATTAAAAATTTTAGGTTTGTGCTGACACTGGCAGAGAATACACTTACGAGCAAGCATTCAATCTATCAAACAACTTCGCTGCTAATCTTCGGAGGAAACTAAAACTAAGAGACGGCGACACTGTGACTATAATGCTACCAAACATTCCAGAGTTCCCTTTAGTTGCTTTGGGTATTTTGGGAGCTGGTGGTGTGATCAGTACTATAAATCCCGTGTATACAGCACGTGAGTTTTTTCTGATAAGAAAAACTTATATAAGAAAAACTCTTTATAATTGATTTTTTTTTGTTTTCTTTAATAAAAACAAATGTCCGTATTTATTTTCTGATATAATTATACTGTTTAAATTAATAAAAAGAATAGATATAGAATAAGCTTACACTAAAGGCTAAAGATATGGTTTGATAGTGACCCATATTAAACATGTTTTCAGATGAAGTACAACGTCAGCTATTAATGTCAGATGCAAAAATAATAGTCACGTTACCTGAAATCGTTAATGTTGTGAAAGAAGCTTTGAATATTGCCAAATTAGACATACCTATTATAGCTGTAAAAACAAGCAATAATTCTATTCCTGAAGGAACTATTGCATTTCACGAACTAATCGAAGATTCAAATGTGGATAAATCATGTCTAAAAGAAGTGAGAAGAGAACGAGATGATATATGCTTCCTTCCATATTCCAGTGGTACAACTGGATTGCCGAAAGGTGTAGAATTGACACACAAAAGCATCATAGTTAATTGTTTACAGATTAATGAGCCATTGATAAGAGTAGATGAGGAGACCTCAGGTAGGTTTACTTTATAATAAATAATACTCTAATCGATGCTTTCCGTTTTGGAGGCCCGATGGTTTACATAATGTTTTAAAAGAGCAATTGCTGATATTTATATGTATATTGCTTGCAATGGCTTAGATAATTAAATAAGAAATATTTCGATTTTATTAAGTATAGATTTGTTTGTAAAAATCTTTGTAATAGTAGTATGTTTTTTATTGATGTACTTGTTATATAGCGCTCCGTGTCATAAGCGGAAAACTTATTGAATATTATAAAGTGTCCGTCTGATAGGCGGCCGAGCGCCACAAAACGCTGACAAGAGAGAGATCGGGTGAACGGCGCCAGTGGGAAAGGAATTTCTTCTTTTCTTATACTTATTATTCCATCGTGGAATAATTAAGTCGTAGACTAGTTAGATTTAGTTAGGTTTAGATTCGCTATTATTTCTCCAAGATTGAGGACAATAATATATAATTAATTTAGATTTAATTTTTGGATTGCAATTTAAAATTTTATTAATATAAGTTTATATATATAAAAACGTATATTCCTAACCCTCCAACTGTAACCCTCGTAATTTATTCATGTCAAGCAGTATTGGAGATCGTGCTGAAGTAAATAACAACATATAATGATATACTGTATTGTTTGTACTATGGCAGGTTACTGATACAGCATTTAAATTAAAAAAAAAAACATATGTACGTAAGTTAATTATAGTAGGATACTTTTAACAATATAAGACAATGAATATAAAAAAACCCACAAATCAAACGATAAATTATGGTCATTACTTAAGATTGTTTTTATATATATTTTTTGAAATTATCCCGAAAAATAAAAAACAATATTCGCAATTAAGGCAATATACGTTAAAAATATAATTTTGAAAGCTATAATTACGTTATTCCATGATAATTTAAAGCATAATTCGCATAATTAAGAATTCATCTTGAAAATAACTTTGAAACATCGTGAAAAAATTAAGGAAATGAATGCCATTCTTGTTGGGCTATAGGTTGAGTGACGGAACTTAACGCCACGATATGCGTAACCTGACCGGAATATAAAAAAATCTATATAACCTTTAATTATTTAAGTGGGCATCGAACCCACATTCATCCATCCCACAGCCTGTTATTGTAATAATTATTAATAAACATTTATGCTAAGAATAAGATATTTCATAACTAAATTAATAAAATATAATTTGATCAATTCCATTGATTGATATTTACAATATTTTGTGTTGTTCCAAACGTAGAAAAAACAATATTTTTTTTGGAAAACGTATAAAAATTTAGAATATAGCAGGACTCTTAGATTTTTTTATTGGCACGGTTTTAAATTTCGATATTTTTTTAATTATACTTAAAAAAAGTATTCATTGATTGGTTTCAGAGAATTACCAAGACACAGTGATGGCAGTTCTTCCATTCTTTCATATATACGGTACAGCCGTATTAATGTTCCATAAGATGTCGCGAGGAATCAAACTGGTGACCTTGAGCAAATTACAACCTGAAGCTTACTTGACAGCTTTAGAAAAGCACAAAGTAAATATTTTGTTCGTCGCACCGCCATTAGGTAAAATGTTAAAAATAATTTAAATGTTATAATTAGAAGTCAAATATCATTTATTATGTGATAAAGAAAATAAGCATAATAATATTATTACCAATATAGAAAGATTTTTTTTTTTTATGTAAAAATGCCAGTCGTGGCGCAATGGCACGAAGTGTGACTGTAAAACCGGCTGGCTGTGGGTTCGATCCCCACTTGAGGAGATGAAATATTTAAATAAATTTATATTTCCATTTCTTCGCTCTGGTGTCGAGGCTAAGCGCGGCGTTGAGTTCTGCCACTCAACACGCAATGCCTCTTGAATTCGGCGGAAAGTGGGGGACGGAGTGTCTTAACTCTAGGTTCCCTCTGCCTTGCTGTGTGCGGGATACAGCGTGAAGCAGATTTTTTTATGTAAAAGGCAAGGCAAACGAGCGTACGTTCAAATATGTTTTTTTTTATACATAAAAAACAATGTAACGCATAGGTTTATAATCTAACAATAGATAGATACTTATTAACTGTTTTTCTGGTGTTTTTATAGGTATTAGCTTTTTGCGTCTCAGTTTTTATTAGTTATAGGGACACAATATAAAATATGGTTTATGTGTAGTAATTTCAAGGCAAAGTAGTTTTTACCATATATTTTCACATTGTAAATTTTCGAATTCGATCATCTTGACCATCCATGATGATGATACATGATAGTAAAAAATAATCCTTCAATATGTTGTTATAAAAAAAAATGGCCGAAAAAGAGGAGGCCAGTCGTGGCGCAGAGTCAAAAAGTATGACTGCAAAATCGACTGGTTGTGGGTTCGATCCTTCCTCGAATGAGTCGAGGACACGAAATATTATAAAAATATTTAAATTTATATTTTCATTTCTGCTCTGGTGTTGAGGCAAAGCGCGCCGTTGAGTTCCGCCACTCAACACGCAATGCCTTCGAACTTCAGCGGAAAATAGGGAATGGAGTGTCTAAGCACTAGGTTCCCTCTACCTACTCTGCTGTGTGCGGGATACAGCGTGAAGCTGATTTATTTTATTTTATGACCGAAAAAGTAACACAAAGTAAGCGAAAATGAGGAGAATCCCTTTCTCTGGAGCTAAAGAATTTGCTTGGAATGCTTTAATCTCAGGAACTACTGGTCCAAGTTGAAAAAATATGTTTATTTAATTCAGTCTATTGGTCGGTGAAGGTAATGAGCTGTATTACTTCACGTTTATCATTTTGATGTCACTCATTTAACCCAGATTTCTTAGTTATTTCGTTTTGACAAGGCCGATAAACAATATTTATATTTTATTTTAGCTTCACGCTGTACTGTACTTACATGGTAGGGTAGGCAAAGGGAGCCTGGGAACATAGTGTTAAGATACTCCGTTCACATGAAGACACTTACGTTCTCCACTTTCCGCAGAATTCTCGAGGCATGGCGTGTTGAGTGGCGGAACTCTCAACGCCGCCCTTTGCCTCATTACCAGAGCGAAGAAATGCAAATATGAAATATTTTATTTTTTCGAGTGTGAATCGAACCTGTAACCTGTCGCGGCACTATAGATTTCAAGTCTCATTTTATACAATTCTTTGTTACAGTTTTATTAATGACAAATCACCCGATGGCATCACCGAAAGTTTATCAATATCTGGAACACGTGATCAATGGCGCAGCAGCTATAGCTTCATCTGATGCCGAAAAGTTTCTCAGTAAAGTTCAGGTGCTTTTCTCTTTTTATTTGTTATTTAATTAATTAAAAAAACGCGCCGTTGAGCTCCGCAAACTCTGGGGGAAATTAATTATTTAATATTTTCATTCCTTCGTCCTGGTGTCGAGGCAAAGCGCGACGTTGAGATCCGCCACTCAACACGCAATGCCTTCAGAACTCGGCGGAAAGTGGGGATCGGAGTGTCTTAACACAAGATTTTGTCTATCTACCCTGCTGTCTGCGGGATACAATGTGAAGCATAAAACTTATCATTACTTTTGGATAAATTTTTAAATCATATTATATTTTTTATTTATATGAATAATATGTTCAATGTTTTAACGACTTTTTATCAAAATTTTAAGTACCAAGACGATGTCGGTAATTACTGAATAATTTTGTCCCATTACATGCCCATATATGTATTTTTAATGTATACTGTATAATTTAAAAATGTTTATAAAAATATACTAAAAATATTTTAATTTCAGCGAAAAATTCGCTTTGGTCAAGGCTATGGTATGACTGAAACAAGTCCAGTTCTGTCCATGGCTTCGAGAACTCTAGAAGATTACAATTCTGTCGGATTTCCTCTTCCTAACACTGACTTCATGATTGTCAATGAGGCTTTGAAACCTGTTGGACCCAATGAAGTGAGTGTAACTAATAAACTCAACACGCATTGCCTCCAGAATTCGGTGGAACGTGGGTAACGGAAGTGTCTTAATGGGAAAAAAGTATCTTATTAATAGTTTCTTAAATTCTCCCTGCTTCCCATGCTATGTGGACGACACAAACTGTAGCTAAAAAATCTTACGTGGTGTTAGTGGGTTTTACGGAACATTAATAACTTTTAATGCGACACAGTCGTTCCTGCGATAATTTTATAATATTAATAATGTAGTACCTAATAATACCTAAGTGTCACTAATATCTTAAAATAAATAATATGTACAATTACGTATTTTCTCCAAAATATTGCGGCCGAACAATTTTTTCTTCCTCTAAAGTCAACTTAAGTTTCTTTGATCTAGTTACTTTTATTTACGCAAGTGAGATAGTAAGTCGTGGCCATAGCGTGCATTAAGAGACTTTCGATTTGCGTGATGATATTTGTGGTTGTGAGTTCCCCATTCAACACGCAATATCTTTAATTTGGGTGGAAAGTGGAGAACGGAGTGTTTTGACACTAGGTATAAAAGGTGAAGTTGTATTAATGAATACTTAAGGGAGTGTTCGATGTGTGTTTACCATATACTTCATAGGACAGTCTTAGGAACTTGGCCATTCGAAATAGGCTGAAAATATGTAATAGAGTAAAATTTTACCCATTAGATACGCATTTATTGACATAGTATGGCAACTTAACTAAAATCTTATTTTGGATATTAGATTCGTTTTCGTGATATATTCGAGAAAATATTAAATTTCCTAAATTTCTAAATCGTTTACAGACTGGTGAAATTCTCGCAAGAGGTCCACAAGTAATGCGGGGTTACAGGAATAATCAGGAGGCCAACGCTGAAGTCTTCATTAAAGACGGTTGGTTCAGAACTGGAGACTTGGGTGTTGCTGACGAGAGTGGATGTCTACAAATACGAGACAGATTAAAAGAATTAATTAAAGTAAGTAATATTGTAACAAATTTTGTTAATATTTTATTTGAACATGCTCTCTTTACTAAAGGAAAAGTAAAAAAAAGCTCTTAGTCATTTGCACATATATATGATAACATATACAAGTTGTTGGTATAAACTCCGTTATATTAATATTTCTGTAGGAAATTTATATATAAATAAGATTGTGAATTCATACAAGACAACAGGGAAGTTAATTTAGTCAATTTAATGATAACATAAATGAATCCACACAAACTGTGAAATTGATGTTTTTATAATTCTTACGCTATATCCCAGACATGACAGAGTAGGCAGAGGGAACCTGGGAACCTAGTGTTAAGACACTCCGTTTCCATTATGACTGTTCCGTTCCCCACTTTCCGCCGAATTTTGAAGGCATTGCGTGTTGAGTAGAGGAACTTGATGCTGAAGCTGCATCACACAGACTTCTAAATTAATTTTCATCCATTATTTACACTTTGTAAACAGGTTAAAGGTTTTCAAGTGGCTCCTGCTGAATTGGAGGCAGTTTTGCGAGAGCATCCCTCTGTAGCCGACGCAGCAGTTGTCGGCGTGCCACATACGACCAAAGGCGAATCTCCTAAAGCATTTGTAGTATTAAAACCTGGACTAAACGCTAATGTTAAAGATATATGTAATTTTGTTAGTAATAAAGTAGCGTCATACAAACGTATCGACGATTTAGTCATATTGGATGGTATACCTAGGAATCCTTCTGGTAAAGTGTTAAGAAAAGATTTGAAAGCCAAATATTGTTAATATTGACGTCAACATTATAAAAATAGTTTTATATATATATAACTTTTTGAAAGTTGTAAGTTTGAACGCTTAATTTTATTTTATAAATTCAACGAGACGACGAGATAAAATGTCTCGTGAGTTTTAAAACATGAATAAGTACTTTTTGTCACATTGCTTGCAGTTTTTTTTTCAAGTTTTTTTTTATTTAAATAACTGTGAAAAACAACATTTGTGAGAGTTACTTAAAGACTTTTTTTATATAATAACATGATACACCCAAAAATATACATTTGAAAAAAAAAAAAAAAACAACAATGACTTTAAATAATATAATAATAAAACCATATATCATATGTTTTAACTAAAACTAATATGATTGTAGTGATTAACAAAATTTACAATATAATATAAAAAATATATGTTTATAAGCAGCTAACGTAATTATAGTTAATCGGAAAAAAATATGAAAATATATTTGCTTTTTTACGGCAACTATTGTAATAACAATTTATATTATTAAAAACATTTAGTTAGAAATAACTATACAATTTTTTATATTTGAGGCCAGTCGTGGCGCAGAGGCATAAAGTGTGACTGTAAAATCGACTGGTTGCGGGTTCGATCCCTTCGGTCTGGCGTCGAGGCAAAGCGCGGCGTTGAGTTTCACCACCCAAGACGCAATGCCTTCAGAACTCGGCGGAAAGTGGGGTACGGAGTGTCTTAATACTTGGTTCCCTCTACCAACACTACTTTGTGTGGGATACAGCGAGAAACTGATTTAATTTTTATTTATTTTTAATTTTTTTCCCCGATCCGGCGAAACGGTAAGTGTAAACGGTGTGTAGTAACGTGCGGCGTTGAGTTCCGCCACTCAATGTACAACGTATCATATAGTTGGATGGGAAGCGGCCAATAGAATGTTTTAGTACTAGGTTCTCTGTCTTATAATATTTTCTAAATGAATGTATTTTTCAAGCTTTATTTACTACTTCTAAATGAAACTGTTTTTTATGTATATTATTTTTTCATATTAACAATGCAATTCTTTAATTTTTTATTTCTTATTCCTTATAATTTTTACTATGAATAATATGATGATTGAATTGATCTTAATTTATATTATCATTTTAACCGAAAAACTTCTTTGATAAATTTCGTAATTAAAACGAATATATATTTTTATATAAGAAATTTATAGAATCTACTGTTAATTATTAAATTTAAGTTAAGGATTTAAGGCTGTGTATTATATAAAATAAAATAATGTTTAAGTTTAGCTCGCTGTTGTTTCTGTCATCTTACGCCCAATATTAATAACCTATCTCCAACGTCAATCTTCGATTGTTCCATATATCTATCCAATCTAGAGATTGGATAAATATATGGAACAATCGAAGATTGACGTTGAAAATAGATTATTAATATTGGGCGTTAGTGGCGCAGTGTGTTGTATTACAACTTTACAAGCCACAGTTGTTTGTTTTTAACATTCACAGTAAGTAGAGAAATTACATTAATAACAGTCCGTTCACCACATTCCGCCCGAATTCGAGACCTTGCGTGTTGAATGACGGAACTTAACGCCGTTCTTAAGTACTTATAGTTGTATGTATCTATTTAAGATAAAATGTTAAAACCAACTTAAAACTAAATTATCTGTAAAATTGTATAAAATATTTATCTGAAAATGTTTAAGTTCAAAATACCTAAAGAGTCTAGTAGAATAAGCATAGGAAAACTGCACTGGCCATTGTGACAAAAGAGTGACATTCCAAATTTGCTATGGGGTGACATAAAGGGGGTGACATAAAGGGGGATACAAAAAAACATTATTTATTATAAATGATGAGAAAAAATATTTAAAGAAATCAATAAATATATTTGAATAATAGTTATTGTATTTTATATTCCTTATCATTACTTTTAAGAGTACCTTAGTAACGAACAATTTATTTAAATTAATATAATTTCATTGAATATAAATGCAGTTATAGAGAAGAAACTAACTAACGTTTCATGGATTTACCGTGCTGATTACGTAGAAAATTCCTATATCCAATATACTAAAATCAAAATTGATATAAGATATTCCTATGTCTCTAAGTCTCTTTCTACTATTTAAATGAGATTAATTAGAAAATCTCAAAATGCTTGTTCTAACAAACGTTATAGGTAGAGTAAGCAAAATATTATTTATTAGTTAAATAAAGCAAAACATCTGGATAAGCTGATGATCACCGAACTTTGTAACAGGCTCAAATGGCTTCCAATTCGTCTTCGCCGGAATACTTATGTTCTTTCTCTTCTATAAGATGTTCCATACAATCCATTCTATTCTTCATACCACAAAGAACGATTTAAGTTTTTATGTGAATCACACGATTTCACCTTTCGCTCCGAATACATCTTTTCTCTTAAAATGCTTTGTCACTCATTTTTCTTCTTTACAAATTGCCTTTCTGTTGAATTTGTACGCTTATAGTACATTTTAAACAGACAAACTCAAACTTTAATGTCCTTTAAAAAAAATACTTTTAAAAATGGTTGAAAGAATATTATATGACACTTTGAGAATTTTGAGTATATTTTTTTTTCAGCTCCACACTGTATCATACATATAGCATTGTAGACAGAGGGAACCTAGTGTTAAGACACTCTATTCGCGAGGCGTTAAGTTCCACAGTGTTAAGAGGCGGATTAAAAACGATAATGAACAATACGTTCAACTGACGCAAGGTTCTCTCTGCACAAACGTGAATCTTACAAAATAAAACCATTCTTTGTATCTGTTTTTTGTATTCGCTACTAGTAATCTGAAATGCCGCTTATTATGTGGCTTTGCGTGGCGTGATTGTTTATTTTTATACCGGTTAAAGCAGACCTTGGGGTTATTTGAGATAACAAAAGCGAATTACTCTATAATATAATATTGTATTTTGAGGCGAAAGATTTATACGTATTGAAGGAAAACCAGAGGAAATGATATATTTATTTTAATTTATATTTCCATTTCTTCGCTCTGGTGTCGAGTCAAAGCGCGGCGTTGAGTAATATTATTAAGATTATTCTCTAAAGAAATCATCGTTGTAAAGGGAACTGGGCAAAAATGTATGAGAAGTGGTCTATGAACCAATAGAAATGTGGTGGTGTTATTTGAGTATGGTGACATCAACCACATCGTTGAGTAAAAGGGCATCAAAATCTGATCCGGGAGTTTCGAGAAAAACTATATTGAAAATCTATCATCTAATCAATCTATTTTCTATTACTCTTAAGAAATAAATAGTTTTAATTACTTGGTAAAAAATGGTCTACTAACTAAAAAATGATATTTAAAAAACTTAGGTAACTGAGGGAAAATAATAAGTCTTTCGTGCTTATGTATAAAAAATAACAAAAGACATGTACAAAAATGCATCTATTTGGATATTTTAAAACATTTCATTCGTCCATAATGACTACAACATGTAAAAACGCCGCAAGCCGTAAAATTCTTCTTTATGAGACAAAAATAAGTACCATACAATCGTCATAAAACGCCCGCAACACGCTAGCGTACGAGCACCAGTTTTGCAGTGACAATAATGATATATTTGTAGCTTCGTCCTCCACCTCCCGCCTTTCCGGATATGGCGTGTTGGGTGGCGGTCCCCAACGCCGCATTCGTCACCACTTGACACACCAGCGGGGACGCACTGGCGCGCGTCGCCTTGGAGGGACACTCTATCAGTGCACTCTCTCGAGGTGTCCGTGGCGGAAGGAACGTTGCAGCCCTCATGAGGGCTGGCAGTGGTCGCTGCGAGCAAGCCTTCCATCTGGACCCCCAATGTATCCGTAGCGTTTGGCGCTAAAGTGTGAAGCTAGCAGTAGTAATAATAATAATAAACTAAAATATAAACAGTTATGTGTCCTAGCACCCCTATGTCTGGATTGAATTTTACATCTTAAGAACTTCAGTTCTTCTATTAAGAACAACTTGCAGACGTTGATTGTCCATACACAATTCAATATTGTATAGAAATAAATATGTTTGCATACAACGTAGAGCCGCTCGAATCGTTGTGGACCCAATGATGTGTGAAAGGCTTGACACTTTGGTTTTGCGTAGAGACTTCTCCTCGCTGTGCGTTCTCTACCGCATTTGTCATGGGGAGTGGATCTGGGGAACTGTTTTACCTATTACCTGCCGCCGAATTCTCGTGTCCGTTGTCTATGTAGACAATTTCCATCTAAGCTCAACCTAATACAATTGTATTCATTCATCTTTTTATTAATTCTCTGCATATGTTGCACATTATCAGTGATGGGCTGGTAAAAGGTATTTAATAAAGCAGCTCCTATGCTAAAGTCTTCAAGTATATATTTCATGGCAAAGTTAAAGTATTCTTGCAGAAAGGAGTTATATTCGCTCTTAAAATGCTCATTCACAACTTCTATAACCCAGCGAAACATTTTGATTTAATAGCGCTTTATAGCAAGCATATTGAACGTTGTACACCAAGCCAAGGTCAGAACTCTTCTAACCCGGTGCATCAAAGCCGGTGACGCTGTAGAGGCCAGTAGGGCCAACAACATCCTGCTCATTCGTAAAACAATAAAGACGGTGGACGTTGTAAACAGGAGGAAGCCACATTCAATGCAAAAATGGTCATAGTGGATGAGATATATATATATATATATATATATATATATATATATATATATATATATATATATATATATACATATATTATATATAATATATACATATATATATATATATATATATATATATATATATATAATATATTTATATATATATATATATATATATATATATATTATTTATATGAGTATTCAACACTATTGATATGACAAATTAATAATTTATATTATATTTGGTATTTTCAACAAAAAAAAGGACCTGTATCTTGTAATTAAATTAATCATTTTAGAATTTACATATTTCAAAAGTACCAGGTCCAACTTGGATGACGTCATATTAAAAATTTCTCTTTCTCGCAGTCTCCTTTGTTAAAGTCTAAAAGATTGAGAAATGATGAATGAACTGATATGATAACAGCCCCAATGTAATTCTTAGACTAGGGCTCAAAAAATCTTCAAAAAACGCGTCTATTCCACCTTTAAGGCCGGCAACGCACCTGTAACTCCTCTGGTGTTACACGGGGTCATGGGCGGCGGTGATCACTTACCATCAGGTGTCTCACACGCTAGTTTATCTTGTCTTTTCCATAAAAACAAAAACTAAATATTAATTTTATTGAGTATAAAATTGTAATGTGAATTTTCTTTATCAACCCCACAAAATGCGGAAGATTTTGATAATATAAGCGTAAAGATAAAAGTTACTATATAACTATTAGTTATCTTCATAGTAACATAATGAAAGCGATTTTTTTGCCCAAAATCTTGCTAATTGCGATGATACTCAATCATTATTTTATGATAGAGTCCTCTCTAGTGACAAGCAATTTTTAAAAATAATTACAATACTTGTTAATTCAAGTTTGCATATTAGTGGCTTTAAGTATGTAACAGCGATAATGAACCTAGCGAAATAAATAAAATAAATTTAAATATACTTGATATTTAAATTTATTTATTTCGCTTTAGTTAGTAGAGTTTATTAAAATGTTACCTGAACGTATACCTATATCGAAAAATTGTAAAAAAAACACTTTCAAGTTTACTTTCTTTTGTTTCCTAGAACGAATTACTCATCATATCAATAACATGCATTTATATATATTTAAATTCTAACAAAAGAATATAAAAAAATAATAATTAAATAGATAAAAGAAAAAGAGCAAGGTAAAAAATAATGTTCTTATCATTTATGTCAAATGAAAATATGAAGTAAGTTAAAGAAGTGACGCCAACACAGTGTAAATCTTTCGCGAACGCTTTAGTCGTGTCGCAAGGTGTATACAAAATTTTAATTCAATTTAAAAATGTTAAAAGGAAGATTTTTATCAAAAACTATTGAAAGACAAGTGATTTTAGCAAAAATGAAACATGTATGGGCTAGTGATAACGTTGTGAAATCTCCTTTTGAAGATGTTGTCATTCCAGAAATGCCTGTTCCGGAATATATTTGGAGTAATATGAAGAACTGGTCGAACAAAACTGCTATGGTAATAATATTTAAAAATCTTTTTAAGTTATTGATGATTTTAATACAATATGGACGCTCAAGGTTGTGTTTCCTTGAAGGCACTTACTTTACTAAAAATAAATGAACAATTTATATCAATAGTAATTGTGCGCAAAAAAAATAATTTATCACACTTAAGAACATCATTTCAAGTATATAATTAATCAGTAGAATAGACTGTTAGACTGATAAGATTTTTATTTTTTTTAAGATAGATATTTTTTTTTATATTATTCGCTAGTTATTATCTAATATTCAGTTTTTTTAATAACAAATTAATGATAAACTAATGTCGTTAGTCATTTTGATTATGCCTAATGTTTTTGTGGTAAATATGCAATGAACAAAATGATGCTTTATTTATACTTCGTATATTTTTATATCTAGTAATATATAGTTTTTTTCTTTAGAGATACGGAAATATAAATATCTGAATTCTAAGATAATAGTAAACAAAAAGAAGAAGCATCAATTAATCACATTCTTTAGATATGTATTAGTATTTTATAATTTTAAAATTTAGTCAAGATTGCCGTTTTCACTTCTTATGAGGGTTTTTTAGGAATTCACGAATTTAGTGTATGAGAATTATTCAGCGAACTGCTTAAATTGTTATTTAAAAATACATTTAAAGAGTTTCAGTAAAAAAGTCATATAAAACGTACACGAGATGAGTTAAAACAGTCTGTTTCAAATTACCTCAGTAGGAAAAAGCAAGTCATTTTCGTTTCAAATAAAAATCAATAAGCAACATTTGTAAAACTCTACTGATATCTTTTGTGTATTAATACACAAAACGTTTTAATATACAAAAAATAGAGTTTTACAAAGTTTACTAGTTCTTGAAACATATTATATAAGACACATCATAATATAAAAACATCACACATTGTACAAATATAAAAAACAATAAAAATTTCGGCACTCAATACGCAATGCCTCCAGAATTCGGCGGAGAGTGGGGAACGAAATGTCTTGACACTAGGTTCCCTCTGCCTACCCTGCTGTGTTGCGGGATACAGCGTGAAGCTTATTTTAATTTAATTTTAAATGAAACTCTGAAAACTTCTGAATGAAATATTCCTTTCAAATGATATTAGATAGAGTCTCTAGTGATAATAAACATAATATATCCTTATATATTTATACCTATTACATTTTATTTAATCTATCTACGAAATAAATATTTTGATAAGAATAATAACAATAAGATGTACTGAGGCAGAGTGTCGGACGATAACACAGCGGTTGCGGATTCGATTCCCACTCGGGGGAATGACGTATTTAAAAATGTTCATTTCTTCGCTCCGGCAACAAGAAAATCCCTGAGCTCCCTTATTTCTCGAAAATTTGAGAAAGGGAATGGAGTATTTTAACATTACGTTCCCTCTGCTTTACTATATACGGGTTACGGCGTGAAAATAAAAAAAACTGTTTAAATACATTTTTCTATTGTTCAGGTGGTGTTTTCAACAGTCAAGTTTAATGATGAGCCCAGTCTTTAAGGCTAGTCGTGGCGCAGGGGCACAAGCGTGTGACTATAAAAACAACAGGTTGTGGGTTCGATTCCTACTAGAGGAAATTAAGTATTTAACATTTTTATTTCTTCGCTCTGGTGTCGAAGCAAAGCGCGGAATTAAGTTTCGCCACTTAATACGCAATGCCTTCAGATTTCCGCGGAAAATGGAGAGCGGAGTGTCTACTGTCTTAATACTAGGCTTTTGCCTACCTGCGAGATGCAGGAAAGGAGAAGCGTAAAGCTGAAAAACAATATAATAAAAACTACTCTGTAATTAATATGGCACTAAAATCTCAAATTACAGGTTTGTTCCGTGACTAAAAGACAATTTACCTACAATGAAATGTATAAACAATCTCGAACACTTGGTGCGTCACTAAGAAAGAAGTTTAATATAAAAGACGGTGATGTCGTTGCCGTGATGATGCCTAACATGCCTGAATATGCTACAGTCTTATTGGGGATCTTGAGTGCTGGAGGCCTGGTGACTACACTGAACCCTATTTATACAACTTGTATGTATGCTACTTTGTTTTGATTAACTCTATGCTTAGAACGTATTTTACCTATAGATTCTAAAAAGATATTTGTAAACGTAATGCCATCAAAAACATCCTGTAAAAAACCCAAGTCTCGCAGCTCAGTCTTTCAACCGTAAAAAGTTGTGAGATCCATGTAATACCAAGTCGGTTAATCTATTTAGTCTCTACTTAAAGGACCTTCTGTCTTAAGTTATTACATAAGTTATTATCATGCCAATTTTAAAAATATTTTACTTTTTAAACAAATAGATCGACTTGGACATTGTAATATTCATTGTGTTTTCATGCGATGTCCAAGTCGATCTATTTGTTTAAAAAGTAAAATATTTTTAATATTGGCATGTTAATAACTTATATAATAACTTAAGACAGAAGGTCCTTTAAGTAGAGACTAAATAGATTAACCGACTTGGTATTACATGGATCTCACAACTTTTTACGGTTGAAAGACTGAGCTGCGAGACTTGGGTTTTTTACAGGATGTTTTTGATGGCATCTCACTTCTTTTTGTAGAGTCCTACTTCTATGTTTTGATTTTCCAATAAAACATTCGAATTTGTCATTTAAAGAACTATCTGGAGGGCAAGAATTTAGTTTTTCTAACTATACTTTAAATTTATATTTCGATTAAATAGATTAACCGTTTATTTATTTTCTATTACAGTAATAATGATTCATTAACTGCAAATGTAACCTTGTAATCCTATACATTTATATGGGATTACAAAGTTATTCATGCAGTTGGTGTATTTGGAAAACTGGACCGATATGACAAAATATTTAAGTTTTCCCATGATTAAGACACTAAACTCTATTTGTATTCTAAATTTGAAGCTTCTATGTCTGCTAGAAGTGCCTTGGACTTTTGATGATCGGTGAGTCAGTCAGTGAGTGACAAAATTTAGAAACTTTAACAAGTTGTCATTCTTAAACTACTGGTTCAAATTGACTGAAATTTTAAATATACCGTGTTGATATAATGCCTGATTAGTAACTGAAATTTCAGATTTCTTGTTTTATCCATAACGAAATTATAGGGGGTCGAAAATGGCCTGAATTGCTTCGAGAAAAGGATGGTACGGCCGTGCCGCTTTTTTTTGCTCGACTTGGCGGGGGCACTGCCGTGCCCCCAGATACTATTTTTCTAAGCTTTTCGCGATTTTTACACATTATAAATAAAACAATTAAAAAGATTCTTTAAGACTGAGATGAAAGTCTCAGAAAATGTACAAGGTCGTAGTGTATGAGTACAGAGGGAAAGGCTCTAAATATTTAAAATCTAAGCAGTCTCGTATTCAAACGGAGAAACTATACTACTCACAATACTCACTACAACTGAAAGTGGCTGAGACCGCTTTCAACTAAAAGGAGGAAAGGCAAAATCTACGTCAAAGCGAAATCATTCATCGGCAAGAATCGCGTGCAAGGCCTTGATATCAGCTGTGGAGAGTCTGTTGAGCCACTCACATACCGATTTTTCTTTTAATTTAAAGTTAAAATTTAGTTTTTGTATACCTGCAACCATGCAACGACCATAGTGGCCTGCTTCTAAAAAATTTTAAATCTCAAAAACATCACACCAGAGGATAAAATAGAGACTTTTTTTTGGAAAAGATAAGGCAAACGAGCGTTCGGGTCACCTGATGGTAAGTGATCACCGCCGCCCACGACCTCGTGCAACACCAGAGGAGCTACAGGTGCATTGCCGGCCTTTAAGGTGGGTTAGGCGCCGGAGCTCGGCATTATCTGATGCGAAACATAGTGGCATAAAGCCACTACTTCACGCCGGTTTTAAATGCCTGGGGTGGTAATGATCCGGTCGAGTCTGCTCATGCGTGTTGCCATTGCTGGCGACTTGACTCTACCACACGTACTTAAGTCGCCTCTTACGACACCACCAGTACCAGGATGATCCTATTCTAGGCCGGGATCAGCTTATTATGCAACAATATATTGTAGTTCGATATTGTTATTGTTGTAATTCTTCAGTTCAGTTGTTAGTTTAGGCGTTCTGAGCGTGCTAATTTAACACAGATCACTTCGCCAATGTCACGTTGATTGGATATGATAATGTTACACGATAGGACAATGTAAAAAACCGGTTAAGTGAGAATCGGACTCGTGCACCGAGGCTTCCGTATCAATTTCAGGATTTTAGGTTACCAGGCAAATTTATGTATGCGAGCATCTGGACTCATTTTGTATGTAATGAACTAAAAATATAAGTTTGCAATGATTTTTTTCTATGAAATATCTATAAGTTTTTGCTTTTATCTCTACTATAAGACGTTGCTGCGCTTACCAAATTTAAAGAATCTCAGTTCACGTGAAGTACCTTAGATTTCTCTTGTGAGTTAAAAAAAAATGGGAAAACGTGCGGCATAAACGATTCTATCTTTTGATTGCAGATCTGAGTATTTGTTATAAATTTCATCTTGATACCTCCACGCGTTCCACGCGTTCCTCGCGGTCTTGACAGACTGACGGACGGATGGATAACAAAGTGATCTTATAATGCTTCTGTTTTTTACTTTCGACGTACGGAACCCTAAAAAGATATTTAATTAAAATAATGAATTTAACCTAAAAAATAATAAAATTAATAAAATTATATTAACAATATTAACATAACAGAGGGCTACATTTTATAAATTTGTTAGCTTATACTTTAATATTGTTATGTAGACATAATATACATATTATAATATATTTACATAAAAATGTACGTAGGGGACTAAACAAATATTTAACAAACGGTGAATATTAAGAACGGGAATTTTATGAAGAAGGAGAAGGGACAGACTAAAGACAAGTGAAAAGGATGTGAGGTGGGGAACCTGTTGTGTTCTGTTCCTCGTGTTAAAAGAACCTGAGTCCAGGCTACATTTCAATTTGATATAATGATTGTATTCATTGACAGACAAATGCTACGGACGGACTACTGTAAAGTATTCGAAATATTGAGCTTTCTGAGATCTCTTCAAATACCAAAATGTACACGATTAATCTGATAAAAAAAAGTTTTAACTATAATTTATTTTTTATAATAATTATATAATTTAATTTCTTTTATAT
Source organism: Heliconius himera (assembly GCA_021202915.1). Classification (NCBI taxonomy): domain Eukaryota; kingdom Metazoa; phylum Arthropoda; class Insecta; order Lepidoptera; family Nymphalidae; genus Heliconius; species Heliconius himera. Next base: position 44,262 of record JAJHJA010001136.1, on the reverse strand, counting down.
AGTATTTAATTTCTTCTATATTATAAAAAAAATATATATATAATTTAATCGATTATAAAATTACATATTTATTTATAATTAATGCGTTAAAATTATAACTATTTTATGTAAACAGTAAAAGTGAAGTCTGGGAAACGTGAACGAAATACGTCGATTAGAGTATCTAAAAAGAAAACGTGCAGAATCTTTGACGTGTACAATTTTTTAAAAAATATGCCATGTCGATTTTGGTAGTAAGCGCGTTAATAATAAATATACGGTGATCAATATAAAATTAGACAAATTCACAAGTAGGATACCGTAAGAAAAACTTAAATAAAAATTCCAACGGAAAATGTATACGTCAATACCGTAACATCTAAACAGGCAATAGAAACGTTAGCTTTAATTTTAACGTTAACGTTAGCGTTACATGGGTTCCAACTCAAACGGTTGTAATCACTTTACGTGGTCAACAATTGCCTGAAAGAGTATTTTCGTATAAATCTGTCCTTAATGTTGAACTTTATAAATATCCTACAATCCAATGCCTTAATTGCTGTCGTTTTGGTCATGTTAAGTCACAGTGTAGATCAAAGCCAAGGTGTTATAGGTGCTCCCAGTCTCATACTGGTGATGCATGTGACACCCTACAGGAAAATGCAACCTGCATCCATTGTACATCAAAGCATTTTGCTACTGATAAGGGGTGCCCTGAGTACGTAAGACAACAGAATATTAAGGCCATTATGTCGCAAGAGTGTATTTCCTATATGGAAGCATCCTCTCGATTCCCATCTGTCCAGCGTTCCTATGCAGATGTTGCTAAGGAAATGTTTTCACCTCCTGTTTACATGAATTCCCAACCCCAACAAAGCAGATCTCCTGTTACTCCCACTAAATCCTATCGTAAAACAGTTTTCCAAGCTCCTCGTCCTCGCTCACCAATGGCAAAGGGTTACGATAGACAAGCTCACCAGTCCATTATTAGCAATTGTTCCTCTTCCCTTCCTAATGGTTGTGCCCTTAATCAAGGTTCTGACAGTCCAGCAGAATCTACAAAAGATTTGTTAATTGCTTTGACTGACACCCTTGTGAGCATAATCTCAACCGCTGATGAACTTCCTTTACCGTCCAACGTTGCCCAAAACCTACTTAAAATCTTTAAAATCCTTCACAATGGCCCCACTATACTTCCTACAGTGGAATAGTAAAAGTATTCGTGCTAAAAAGCACGAATTACTTCATATTATCTCTCTGTATAATCCTGTCATTATTGCCCTCTCGGAGACGTGGCTGATGCCTGACTCCCGATTTAGGGTTCCAGGTTTCGCCTGTTTAAGGGAGGACAGAAATGACGGGTATGGAGGTAGTGCTATCCTTATCCAGCACTCTTCTCCATATTCCCGTATTCCTCTCCCATCTCATAGTCAACAGTTGAATGCTGTTGCTGTGAGGGTCCTTGGTATTTCCTTTCTTTCTGTTTATATCCCTCGTCCTTCCGCTTCCATCTTCCTAGAGCTTAAGTCTATTATCTCTTCGCTTCCTAGCCCTGTGGTGGTCCTGGGTGATTTTAACACTCATCACACTCTGTGGGGGTGTTATTACTGTGATGGATTTTCGCCTTCGTTGGTAGACATGATTGATGATGTTGATCTCTGCATTCTCAATGATGGATCACCGACTCGTAGGGTTAATCCTAATCAGAACCCTAGGTCTGCTATTGACCTTTCCTTATCTTCTCCTTCTCTTGCTTCCCAACTATCATGGTCTGTACTACCATCTACCCATGGTAGTGATCATTTCCCGATTCTGCTTTCCTTAAATAATAGAGTTCCCCCCACTCCTTCTCCTTCCCTTTGTCATAAGTTTAATTTAAAAAAGGCCAACTGGAACGAGTACGCCAACTCTGTGGATTGCATTTTGGGCAATCTTCCTGAGTCTGGTAATTATGAGAATATCATTGTTTACTATGATAGGTTTGTCTCTGCCATTCTGTCTGCTGCTGACTTACATATCCCCAAATATCACTCCATTCAGAATTGGATGCATTTCAATCCCTGGTGGGATCAGGAATGCTCTGATTCTGTCATTCGGCGAACATCTGCCGAGGAGTCATACGCAGCCTGTATGACTATGGAGAATTTCATTGAATACAGACGCAATGATGCGAAGTTTAGAAATTGCATTGGAAAAAAGAAAAAATTTGGATGGGTAAGCTTTTGTGAGTCCCTTAGTCCTCGCTCCTCTTTTTCTCTTGTTTGGACAAATGTTAAGAGATTTCGCCGATCACTTAACAATGTCAGTAGTCTTAATTCCAATAACCCTTCTGTGTGGCTCAACGATTTTGCAAACAAATTGGCTCCTCCTTCTGTACCATCCCAGGATTTATTTATATCCACGCCGATTGAATCTTTGGAGGAAATGGATCTTTCTTTTTCCTTTGAAGAGCTTAACAACGTCTTAACGGATTTAAAGGACACAAGTCCAGGAGAGGATGGTATTTCTTACTCCTTTATTGCAAGATTAAATGATAAATCTAAATACCATTTTTTAAATTTGATAAATGATATATTTCAATCAGGCAATATCCCCAATTCATGGAAATCCCAAATTGTTATTCCTATCCTCAAACCTGGAAAATGTCCTTCAGATTATAATTCCTATAGACCCATTGCCCTAGCATCTACTTTATCAAAGATTGTTGAACGGATTTTGAAGAATCGACTGGAATGGATAGTGGAAAGTAGGAATATCTTAGCGCCCTCTCAGTTTGGTTTTAGAAAGGGGTTAAGTACTATTGATAGTCTCAGTGTTTTTACTACAGATATTCGACGAGCTTTTGCCAAAGGAGAGTATTTAGTTGGTGTTTTTCTAGATGTTGCATCTGCATATGATAATGTTCTTCTTCCGGTGCTCAGGCAGAAATTGCGTCAGCTGAGTATTCCGCCGAGGATGTCCCATTACATATGTAATTTGCTGACCGGTAGAACGGTATCTGTAAAGCATCCGCTTCTTACTATACCTCCCAGACTTGTCTGGAAAGGTCTGCCTCAAGGTTCAGCTCTTAGTCCGCTGCTGTATAATATTTACACTCATGACCTCGAATTATCTGTAAATAATTTTTGCAACATCCTTCAGTATGCTGATGACATCGTCCTCTATTACAGCTCAAATTCTGTGGAGGACATAACTTATCGTTTGAATGCTGCCTTGCACTATCTTAACCAGTGGCTCTCTAATCATGGCCTGGCATTATCTGTAGCTAAATGTCAAGCGGTAGTGTTTACAAAAAAGAGAGTTATTCCAAATTTTAATATTTTGTGTGATAATATTCCCATCCATTTAACAGAAAATATAAAATTTTTAGGCATAATACTTGATAAACGATTGAATGGAGTTGCTCATGCTGAATATCTCAGCAGAAAGTGTGAAAAAGGCATTAATGCTTTAAGAGCTGTGTCTGGTGTGTGGTGGGGTGCACACCCTTATACTCAAAAACTGCTGTACAATGCTATAATTCGTAGTCATATCGACTATGGATTATTTGTTTTAGACCCCTTTAATAAAGTAGCTACTGAAAAATTAAACCGAATACAATATAAATGTCTTCGAATTATTCTAGGTGCGATGAAGTCTACTCCTACAAATGCATTGCAGGTGGAGTGTGTAGATCCGCCACTTCCTATCCGCCGACAATTCCTTTCTGACCGATTTGTGGGTAAAATGTTGCAGCTTTCCTCTCATCCTCTGTGGTCTAAGCTATCTAAGTTAGCCGATCTTATCCCTCGAGGCAAACCATTGCCATATTTGCTTGATAGTTTCCTTAGACTGACCTCCCTCCCTAATCCCTTGTCTCGTTATCCTTCTAATCCTTTATTCCTTACGCCTTATAACGCCCTAGTATATTCTCCCTGTATTGTCACAAATCTTGGCCTAATCAAAGGAGATCCTGGCACCAACACAAAATTTAAGGAATTAGTCCATCTCCATTGGTCGAATCACCTCCTCATCTTTACTGATGCATCGAAGCTCTTGAAGGAGAGCTGTGTTGGTGCAGCTTGCTGGATACCAAAATTCAAAATTATTTTACAATTTAAATGTCCTCCCGAATCCTCTGTGTTCACAGGCGAGGCTGTTGCTTTGTTAGAAGCAATCCTGTTTACACATTCCCATGATATTAAACAGACGGTTATTTTTACTGACTCACTAAGCTGCCTAATGGCCTTAAAGGGAAACCCGTTTCATAGTAGATTAGGATCTTCAATTGTTTTAAGGATTCGTGAAGAATTGTACTCGTGTCATTTAAAGGACTTGGATGTTACTCTAGTGTGGATTCCAGGTCATTCTGGGATCAGTGGGAATGAATCTGCAGACTCCTGCGCTAAATCTGCTATCCAGTGTGGCACATTAGATCATTTCTCCAATTCCGCCCAAGATCTCATGTCCCTTGCGGATATTCATCTGCGTAAGTCCTGGATTAATTTCTGGAACGAGTCAAAATCTCATAAAGGTAAGTTTTACGCATTTATTCAACCTGATATTCCTAGGCGACCTTGGTTTTATTCTCAAAAGCTTATTGAACGGAAGATTATAACTACAATCTGTCGCTTGCGCCTTGGGCATGCTTCTACTCCTGTGCATCTAGCCAAGATCAGGGTCAGGGACCACTCACTGTGTGAATGTGGTCTGGACGACGGCACTCCTTCTCACATCCTTTTCTCTTGTCCTAAGTTAACTCGTCCTTTATATGATGTCCTTCCCCATAAAGTCCCTCGTCCTATAAATGTTCAGTGTTTGTTAATGTTTGTGTTTAGTCCTTTATGTAAATTTTTATGTAAATATATTAAACATAACAAAATTAAACTCTAAATTAACACCCATGTAAAATATTATTTATTACTAACCTAATATGCTGTGTATATACTAAAAATATGTATTTGTTTTGTTTTAGGTGAAGGCTGTACTTTAACTGGATCTCTTTTTTTTACATGTATTCTATAGTTGTGTATAGTTATCTTTTTTTTTTTTTTACCGGTCAATTTCCTTCGTGTGTTTTCCATACAACGTGACATTGGCGAAATGAATTGTGCTCAACTGGCACGCTCGAAACGCCATTAATTAAGAAATCAATCAATCAACGTTAGCTGTCAAATGTCAATCCTTTTAAAAGTCAAAACAAAGTTTCGAATTTTGAAAACTCTTCTAATTTCAAAAGTACCTATATCTTGTGATGAAATTATAACGAATATTGAAGCCTATTAAAAAAACTAGATTTTAAAAGAAATATATTGAAGTTATTCATTAATATGTATTACGCTGTAGTAAACCGTCTAATTTTAATCTTTCTTCTTTTAATCTTTCCGATGATGAATCTCGAGCTCTTAGGAATTTACTACAAAACGAAGAGATAACAGTTCTAAAAGTGTAAATGTGAAAAAGGTAATGCGACGGTTGTATTGACCAGTATTAGTAGAGAAAATGCTAATATGGTATTGGATCATATCATCAGAAAATATTTTAAAAATATCGACAAAGAATTGTGGATAAGTTGTAATGAGGAAAAGGGGGACAATGTCTCGGGTCCAAATTTATTTAATAAAGTTAAATATGTATATAATAATATAAATCAATAATAAAGAATAAACTTACATAAAATATGTTTAATGTTTATATACTATACACATACACATACATACTACATATATTGAAAAACAATATATACTTACACATATATACATACATAGGCATACATACTTAAAATGTGTGTAAAAATTGTATACATAATATTAAATAGATAAGTATAAACATATGATGATAGTTTTGTTTATTGAAATACAATTTTTTTGAAGATTTGATCAATTTCCATTTCAGATGAAGTAAAAAGACAAATATCAATGTGCAATCCTAAACTAGCAATCACCGTTCCTGATACAGTACCTACACTACAAGAAGCATTCAAACAAAACAATATAAGCTTACCAATAATTGTAATTGACACATTTGCCGATAGACCTGATGACACTATATCTTATAAAGAAGTAGTTGAAAATAATACAGATTTAGATATATTAAAAGATGTAAAAACAAATAATGATGATACTGCCTTTTTATTATATTCAAGTGGTACAACAGGTTTACCTAAAGGTGTAGAATTGTCGCACAAAAATATTGTTGCTAATTGTGCGCAGCAAAATGGTGATGGAAGCAGGCTTTATCAATATACATCTGGTAAGTGTTTTTATTTTAGTATCCCTCATAACCTAGGGAACCTAGTGTTAAGTTACTACATACCTCACACTGCCCAATTTTCGAGATATTGAATGGAAAATCTCAATGCAAAGCTTTGGCTGCCAGAGTAGGAATATAGTAAAGTTACATCCTTGTGCCCCTGCAACACAACGGCCTCTTATGCACGATATTACAAAAGTATAAAAAATCCATCAAAAACAAAGTTAAAATGAAAGCTAACTCCCAAGTTGAATTATTTATAAAATATATTTTTGTTTGTAGGGGATATAGTACAAGCTCAACATTTTTTATTATTTCATCTCCATCATATAGTCACTATACAAATGGTATCCATTTTCATGCATTCATTGTGGATGAAATATATTTATTGATAAATAGAAATATAACTCAACTCAATCCAATTATGATACTGTACAAGATGTTTTGTTGTATATTTATAATATATCATATGTATCATATAATTTATTACAATAAAATAGATAATGTATAATTATTGAGCATTTATCATCTGTATAATGTATATTGAATCATAAATTCAATCTATATTTTTCTTTTCCAGAGTCACACCAAGATACAGCACTAGCATATTTGCCTTTCTTTCATTGTTATGGTCTTAATGTCAACTTGCTACACAAACTGTCAGTTGGTCTGCGGCTAATAACCTTACCAAGATTTCAACCTAAGACCTTTCTGGATGCCTTGGACTCATATGAATGCAACTTACTTTACATGGCTCCCCCTACAGGTAATTAGAAGCATAAAAGAGATAGGAGGAGGCCAGTCATAGTGCTGGGGCACTAAGCGTGACTGTAAAATCAACTGGTTGTGAATTCAATCCCCACTCAAGGAAATTAAATATTTATTTACATTTTCATTTTCATTTCTTTGCTCTGGTGTCGAGGCAAAGCGCGGCGTTGAGTTCCGCCACTCAACACAAAATGCCTCCAGAACTCGGCGGAAAGTGGAGAACTGAGTGTCTTAACGCTAAGTTCTCTCTGCCTAGGATACAGCGTGAAGCTGATTTGATTTTATTTGATATTTAAAGAGATAGGACAGTTGTGGCGCAGTGGGACAACACCTGATTGCAATGGTGACGATTGTGGGTTCATTTCCCCCCTCTGATAACAAGTAAAGTGTGAAGTAGAAAAAAAAAATAAACCATATGGCTTGCTTATTTTTGTATTAGGGACTCTTTATTTGTTAATTTAGTTTTTATCATTACTATCACATTTTAAGTTTATTTTAACTATATTCTATTCATTTTGGCATGAGAAAATGTAAACAAAGAAATATTGTTTTTAAAAGATTTATGTAACTCTTTGATTTCTATTTTATTTGGTCCAGGTTTACTCATGTGTTAAAATTACAATTTAGCATAAACAAAATAACCAGAAATAAACTTTACCCTTAAAAGAACAAAAAAATTAATAGAAACAAATAAGTTACAACATTACTTTCTTATGAACTGGTTGACCAATAGTAAAAGTGGTGGAAATAATTTGACTGATGACAAAACATTACATTTTAAAATATTTTAAATTTATTATAGTAGTTTATTTTTATAGTATTAAAATGGTTCTTAAGTTTGAGAACAAGTTGGCTTTTGGGTGTTTTTACATGTCAAGTATTTACAAACATTATTTTTAAAATGTAGAGGCCAGTCGTGGCGCAAGAGTACAAATTGTGACTGTAAATGCGACTGGTTGCGAGTTCGATCCCCACTCAAGAAAGTGAAGTATTTATTTAAATTTATATTTTCATTACTTTGATTTGGTGTCGAGGCAAAGCGCGGCGTGGGGTTCCAGTGTGTGAAGCTGATTTAAAATTTAAGAAAATAATTTAGGTTATTTATAATACCAATAAGTGGGGTGAATAGAAACATTACAATGTTTATGTACTGGCTTTAAATATGAAAACAATCTTTATTTTTGATCATTATATTTGTTTCTTTTTTTATTTTATGTACAATATGCAAGTTTATATAATTTAAAAATATAATTATAAAAATCATTTGATCATCAATGAATTTAAGTAACCTATTGACATTGGTCAGTAATATTATTTACATCTATAGATATTTTGTTGTACTAAAGAAACTCAAATGTGTTTTAATGAGAAATGGAGTGTCTTAATACTAGGTTCCCAGGTGCCTTCTGCCTCTCCTCCTTTGTACGGGATATATTGTGAAGCTAAAAAACTTTTTAATCTTCATGCGTTTTTACAAAACGTTTAAATTTTGTTTTTTGTTTTAATAAGAATAATTTATTTATATCTCTGTATTTTTCACTGCAATTTATATTATGATTGATTAAAACTTCTAGAAAATAGTCGTGTTTAATTTACACTAATAATATGTTGTATGTTTCAGTTTTATTCCTGGCTACAGACCCAAACGTTAAGGCAGGACATTTTCAAAAACTAAATGATGCGATTTCTGCAGCCGCACCCACACCGCTGCCAGATATACACAGGTTTTTAGATAAAGTTGGTGTAAGTATCTAACTCTTATACCGTATATAGGTAGAGGCCGTTTTATAACGGCCACAACCACCACTACAACCAATCCACAACCACCCGACGTTATAGCTGAGTGGAAATCGAACTCACAACGCGTTCAATCTTAATTTAAATATTCAATGTCAAGTTTCAAATTTTTTTTAGTAACTAAGCTAGGGATGCCCAATGTTAGAAAAACCTCGATGTTCGATATAGATCCAAAGAAAAGCATCGATGTCAGCCAACTTGTCCGAATACTTTTTGTCAATCGACTGTAAAAAAATAATTTTGCATGTGTACGCGATTAAATTTCGATTATGTATCGCTACTGACGTAACGTTGATGTTAGGATACCTCCCTCTTGTAATATCTTACCATTTACACTGATCTTGCATTACTTCCTTCCTTTATCTCTTTCAAAAACCAGAACCTTTGTCTTATTCGCATGCAGGTCTAGACCATTATTTTCACACAATTCTTTCAGAGTGGTGACCAATGCCTGCAACTCGCATTCTAGTGATGCAATTAGCACTGCATCATCTGCGTATAGCAGGCAATTCATATTCAAGTCACCTACTTTCACTCTCTTATCACTTTGTTTCACTCCTTGGAGACAGCTATCCAAATACAAATTGAACAACCAAGCTGACATGGCGCAACCTTGTTTAACACCCGATCGGATGTCAGACCAGGGCGACATGCCAGCTCCTCCGCACGTAGGCCGAGTGATCTCTGTAAAGAGACTCAGAGTATGTGCAGTTACAGCCTACAGCAAAGGTTCGCTCACATTGTACCCACTCTCTACTTACAACTCTATCAAACGCTTTTTCCAAGTCCACAAAAGCGCAGAATTTTTTTTGGTTAATGGCCAAAATTTTGTTCGTCATCATGCGGAGGGAATTGATCTGATCCATACACTCTGTTTCTTATGACTTGCGCAGTCTATCTATCTGTGAACCTTTAACTTTATACAAAGGCACGATCATTGCACCTCGCCAATCATCTGGGACCTTCCCTGCTTTCTTCCATTCCTCCTCTTACATTCCACGTAGCTATTTGTAGCTCCGAAAAAACGATTAAATTATTTAGAGAATACAAAATGTTCTTCTATATCACCTCTCCCCTCTTGAATCCTCTTTAATAGAATTTTCTAATGAATGATCTAATTCCAGCGCGACATCCACTTCGGGCAGGCGTACGGGCTCACGGAGACGGCCCCGCTGGCGACCATCGCGCCGCGCGGCCGCAGCGACTACGCGTCGGTGGGCGCCGCCATACCCAACGTGGAGCTGCGGGTGGTGGACCAGCGGATGAATAATTTAGGGCCGGATGAGGTGACGAACCCTGTTATGTGCAGGATACAGCGTGAAAATATTATATTTTAGAAAAATGTGCAAAAGTTTTAACGTAGCGAGATTCAAATCCGCTTGATTAAGGTAATCCTATCCCTACAGGGTAGGGTAAAGCCTACCCTACCCTATGTTTTTTTTATAAAAAGAAAACAGTTTCAGGCAAAAGTAAACTGACAGAAAACCTAGTGTCAAGACACCGTTGGCTATTTTCAAGATATTGCGGTTAGTAACTGATATCCCAAACAACTTTTAAAATATAATTTTATAATTTTATAAATAATGACTTAGCTCGTGATGTGTAATGGTTAGAACCATTTATAGTTGTGATCGTCAATAACCCAAAATCTTTTAAAGATTCAAAGGTAACAATGTTAAGAATTTTATATTATGCCATCAGAAGGTATCGCTCTAATAAGATATTTGCCATCAGAAGGTTATTTAGATAACTGGAAACTCGACAACATTGCGTTCTCATAACTTGAAGCTCTTTTGAAGAAAAGTTAAGAGCGCGTTCTATCTTTCTCTCCACTGTAACTGCGAAATAGTTATAATAAAAGGAAGAAAGAGTTACACCAAGAGGGCATTGTCCCGCTCCTACACCGTGAATTCCTACCAGACTGCGGCTGCAACAGTCTTATTGAACTCTCCGGGACGTTTGTGTGTGATCTTTCTGAAGGTACTTGTTACGCATGTTTATATTAAGATTGTATTAGAATAGTGATTCGTGATGTTGATTGATTTGTGAGATCAATATAAGTCGTTGGAACGAACGCACTACCGCAAGGCGGCCGATATGTTAAATAAACGCACGGCACACACCTCACAGTCGTGTCTCGAACCGTAGGCGGACACTACTACATACACCAGAGTTCCAGGACATAAAATAGCACCACACACCCGTACGAGACAGGCGGACACTACTACATACACCGGAGCTGGGACATAATAGCACCATAGCACCACACACCTACTAATCGTATACCAAGTCGTAGAAGTGGTATACAATATATCAATGACCAACGCCATACAAGTATAGCTTACGTACCGCGAGCGTACTGCGAGACGGCATCAGCCACGACATAGTTAATGTCGCTATAACAGTTCGCATAAGCCCATCACGTCAGCCTTCGCGACGTCAAGCAACATTCAATATTATAATATTGCCAAAGATAACTTTGATCCAATATGTGTCGCCCCTACACGACGAAGATCCTAAAAAATCGTGCATTATTTATAATTTATAATATAATATTAGTACCGTAGTACTTGATAATTTGACTCGACCGCTGCCTACCAACCATCACTACCTTCTATATATATATGCAATACGACGGTTGCGACACTCGGGACGACAATACATGAACTCGTCTCGATTAATATGGTATTAAAAATATATAATTTGTATTATTCATAATTAACTATGTCAATTACCATGTATTTTATTTAATTTATTTATTTTTAACTTATATCCAAAGTACACACTGTTACAGATTGAGTGATTGAACTCAATCGCACTTCATCTTGATAAAATGAAAAATAAGAATAAGTGGGAATCGAACCTACAACCGCTTACAGTAAAATGATGTCCTATTGGCCACTTAATTTTTTATATTTCAAGGCCATCATGGTGAAGAGGCACGAGCATGTGATTGTAAACACGACTTTTCGCTCTGATAACGCGATAAAGTGCGACGTTTAATTCCGCAATTCAAATGCAATGCCTCCAGAATTCGGTGGAAAGTGGGAACCGGAAATGTCTTAACACTAAGTTCCCCAGTTCCCTCTGCTTACCCTGCTACCTACGGGATACAGCGTGATATTAAAAAAATATATATTCCGGTTTTTTTCGTATATGTTTAACAATTAACGTATTGTCAAATCTTATTTGAACTGACGTCAACTCTCGGAATCCGGAACAGAACGACATCGTAAATTGATCAGTGACATACTCACATAGTAAATTATTTAGCGCTATGCTTAGTTCATTATATATAACATAATATAACATAATATAACATAACATAATATGTATATATAGTTATTATAACATAACAGGTGATTTATTTGGATAATATAATATATTTTTGGGAATTTTGCATTTGTATAAGGTGGTTTTGAATTGTCGGTAATAATCATATGATTTTTTTTCATTTGCTATCTAAAAGTGAAAAGTATTTAATTAGGAGATGAAAGAAATTTAATAGTTACAGCGTCACGCTACAGCGGGATACATCTCGCATATAACATTCAATTTCACACCTTATCCCGTAATTAGCAGTGTGACACTCGGTTTCCCATTTTCCGCTGAAATTTTCGAGGCATTGTGTGTTGAGTGTTTTTGCCTTGGTGCCAGAGTGAAGAAATAAATATGTTAATAAATATTAATTAATTCCCCCGACTGGGAAACGAAGCCATAACCACACCTTTGTGCTCCTGCGCCACAAAGGCCGTTATATGCGCGATACAGCGCGAAGGTAAAAAACAGTAAATTACAGCTCGAACTAATAAAAGCTTCCATATGTCAACGTATTGTTTACAATTATGTAGATGAGAAATACCATATTAAAACTGACAATATATATATTTCAATATAAATGACTTTTGGGGTTCTGTACCTTTTAAGGAAAGAAGGAACCCTTATAAGACACTTTGTTGTCCGTCTGTCCGTCTGTCTGTCTGTCAAGAGTCTATCTCGGGAACGCTTGGTGATATCGAATTGAAATCAGACGATATTTTCAGATCCCTTGATGTCTTAAAAATCATATTTCTACATTTACTTAAAAAGATATGGCCGTTTATATCGCAATAAATGCATATTTCGACAGCATAAAGGGAATCAAAATTCATAGAGTACTTCAGGTTGACCTAGAATTATGAAATTTGACAGATTGTGGTACAGATTTGTGCTTATTGCTAAAAATTAAAGCTTTAAAAGGGTAGGCTAAATTTCCTATTAGCAGCGTGCAAGTGAGGTATCAGATGAAAGGGCTCTGGTTAAACTAAGTTTGAATTTCAGCAAAAGCTTCAGACCTCCAATTTCTGTACGGAATTTCCCTCCGTGGGCGAGCCCAACTCGCGCTTGTCCGCTTTTTACACTGTAAAAGCAATCTATTATTTAAATATCGTCATTACAGCTAAGTTAAAATGTGTATTACTGTATTATATTTTAATCTACCTTTATGGTTACAGAACCTATTAAGTAAATTATTCCTATGTATAAATAAATATAGAAAAGTGTAGTAGAGTGACGGAACATCCTTCCTATTATTATAAATGTCTGTTCCACTTCCACGCAAAAACTACGGAACGGATTTAGATGAAACTTTACAGTAAAATAGCTTATACATCAGAATAACAATACACACACAGGCTACAATTTAAGTAAATATTTTGTATAATTAGGTTATAATATGACATTAAATTTAAGCGGGCGAAGCCGCGCCTTTGTCGCTAGTCTGCTTTACATATTATATAACATCCTAGCTATGTCTCAATTTCTTTTTAATTTAACTTTAGATAAGTTACTAAAATTATATTTAATGTCTAAGAATATGGCTATCAAAACAACAAAGTTAAAAGTTTTCTTAGAAATGATCCTCTATTGACAATATCAATTACAGATACATAAATATACGTAAATTATTTCATACAACAACACATCTAAGTGTGGGCCAATGATCTTATGGCCGATGACATCAGCTAACCATGATTTTAGTAGAATTATATACTCGTACATAAGATATCTCTCATTACTCAAACAATACTCTTTAAAATTCTTATAATATACTGGGAAGTGTGAATCATGATTTTTTTATTATGACATCATTGCCGTCGGCCGTTATGGCGCAGTGGTACTAGCGAACTGTAAACCCGACGGTTGTGGGCTTCATTACTACCAAAGGGAATTAATTATATTAATATTATTAATATTTTTATTTTCTCGCTTTGGTGACAAGGCAAGAGCGTGGCGTTGGGTTTGGTCACTCGACACGCAATTTCTCGAAAATTCTGCGGAGAGTGGGGAACGGAGTGTTATAACTGTAGGTTCCCTCTGCCTACTTTGTTGTAGGCGGACTAAAAAATCACTTCATTTAGGGACTAGGCACTATGACGATGGTTCAATTTCAAACGTCATCATAGGTGTTAAGATATTTCGTTCCTCACTTGCGTATTGAGTGGTGGAACTCAACGCCGCGCTTTCCTTCGACGCCAAAGCGAAGAAAATATAGATTTAAATAAATATTTCATTTTATGGAGTGGAGATCTAACCCACAACCAGTATACTTGTGCCCCTACGCCATAACTCCAGGGCTAGTCGTGGTTAGAATTATTTCGAAATAAAACAAGGGAGGAGTAGAAAGTGGCGGTTAGTGTCTTAACACTACGTTCTTTCCCCCTAGTCTAGTGAAGGCTTACAATGCGTAAAAATACAAACTATTTTGCATTAATTTACACAAAGTTTCATTTTCGTTCAAATATAAATATTGATCCTTTTAAAGGTATTTTATATAAATTGATGTTAGAAGAATTTTAATGACCATGTTTTACCGTTAGTACTAGAAGAATCCATATTAGGTAATGGATTATATCTCTCATAGTTCAAATTGTTTTGTTTTGATGATTTGTGTTTTTAATATATGCATAAGGATTTTCTTTTGAGACCGTCTTGGCGCAGGGGCAAAAGTGCGACTGCGACTTGTGGGTTCGAATTCCATTGGGAGAAATGAAATACTTATTTTCTTTTCCTTGCTCTGGTAACGAAGCAAACCGCAGCATTGAGTTCCGCCACTCGACACGCAATGCCTCAAGTATTCGGCGGAAAGTGGAGAACAGAAGTGTTTTAATGGGGGAACGGATTGTCTTACTACTGGGTTCCCAGGTTCTCTCTGCATATGCTACAACGAGCGTGATACAGCGTGAAACTAAAAAAAAAACAATATTATAATTTCCACTTCCTCTTTGGTAGTCAAATCGCTGCGTTTATTCCTCACCACTTAAAACATAATATCTCAAAAAAAATGTCGGGAGTGGGGAACGGAGTATCTTAACATTAGGTTCCTCTGGCCTACTTTCTTATGCGGGAAAAAGCGTGAAGATGAAATAAAAAAACACAATACAATAAACATTTCCTTATAAGGAGTATAGAAGCATCTAATGATTTAATATTAAGATTTTTTACATTTTTTTTTCTTTCAGTTAGGTGAATTAGTCATCAAAGGTCCAAATATTATGAAAGGGTACAGAAATAATGAAGAGGCCAATCGTCAGGTTTTCCTTGAAAATAATTGGTTAAGGACGGGAGACTTAGCGAAAATAGATGAAAATGGAACAGTAACTATTGCTGATCGATTGAAAGAATTGATTAAGGTAAATATGATTATTTGAGGCCAGCAGTGGCAAAGGAGTATACGTGGGCGTGTGACTATAAACGCGACAGGTTGTGGTCTCGATTCCCACTCAGGGAAATGAAACGTTTAATATTTTCATTTCTTTTTTTTCGCTCAGGTGTCGAGATATAGGCGCGGCGTTGAGTTCCGCCATTCCAGAAGTTGGTGAAAATTGTCTTAACACTAAGTTCCCCTCTGCCTACCCTGCTGTGTGCGAATACAGGGTGAAGCTGAAAAACAATATAATTATTGTTTTCAAATGGTTTGGAAGTGCTATATACCGCGGACTTCCTTTAGCACAGCCTGTTACTATAAAGGCTTAGGACGTGGGTTCGATAAATTCTCTGGGGCAATGATTACATTCAAGTTATTTTCATTTCTCATCTCAGGTTATCTACCCGAGGCAATATTATGTTCAGCTCAACACACTGTCTTAAAAAATGGTCGAAAAGTTGGGGAAGAAATGTTTTTACACAGGAGATGTCCTGCTTGGCTAGCTGCTTGCCTCCGAGACATTTCCACCCAATTTTTGAGACATTACATGTTGTTTTGCCAAAGCGTGACACTAACATGACAACTAAGACCTCGAACAGTAATTCTAAATGTCTTACAGGTGAACGCCTATCAAGTACCACCGGCGGAATTAGAAAGCCTAATAAAAGAACACCCGGCGGTGTTAGACGCAGCCGTCATAGGTATTCCAGACAGTTCTACGGGGGAGAAACCGAAAGCGTTTGTAGTATTACACAAAGGTGCTGACGTTACGGAGAAAAATATAATGGAACATGTGACAGACAGAGTTGCACCGTACAAGAGGTTGAAGGAAGTGCAGTTCGTTAATAGCATTCATAAGAATCCTACTGGGAAAATATTGAGGAGGTTGCTTCTGGAGGATCATATGAAGCATCGAAAATGATTATTAGTTTAATTTTTAGTTTAATATATGTTTAGGGGACGATGAAATAAAAATGTAAGATTTTTTATAAATTAATGTAAGTACAGACGGACGGTTGTGAAAATTATTTAATATATTAATTTCCTCGCTCTGGCAATAAGTGGCGCGGCGTTGAGCTCCGCTCCTCAAAAAAATGTCTCGAAAATTGGTGGATAATGCGAAAATCTCTCTGTCTTTCCTGTATGAAAAAAAATATGAAGACAAAAATAACGACGGAAGTAAGAGGGGGATTTTTTTTGGACAATTTCTTAATTTCAGAAAATGAGAAATAATATTAATACTGTTACTGTTTTTAAGTTTAAGATATATTTTTTTAAATTTTGGAATTAACTATTTAATACTAAGAAAATAGTTGTATATATCCAGGCCAGTCGTGGCGCAGCGGCACGAAGTGTGACTGTAAAACCGACTGGTTGTGGGTTCGATCTCCGCTTGAGAAAATTAAATGTTTAATTAAATTTATATTTTCATTTCCTCGCTCTGGTGTCGAGGCAAAGCGCTGCGTTGAGTTCCGCCACTCAACACGAAATGCCTCCAGGATTCGGTGGAAAGTGCAGAACGGAGTGTCTTAACATTAACTGTCTCTCTCTCTCTCTCTGTCTACCCTGCAGTGTGTGGGGTACAGTGTGAAGCTGATTTTATGTACATAAGTTTCATAGACATTTATCTCCTATATATTAATATTTATTGTATTTGTTGAAAGTTATATTAATTAAATTTGAAATTGTTGGTGATTGTCATTTAAATGTTGTATCTATATGTATTATTAGTAAAAGATTTTTCTGTTATTTTGTTTTTTATTTACTGAAGCACTTAATTTTATCTGATTTTTTAAGGCCGTCGTGGGACAGCGGCACAGAGTGTGTTGAGTTTCGCCACTTAATATATAGTCTCTATTAAGGGCTGAAATCAGAGAATTTTGTTAAATTCAGATTCAGATGAAAAAAAAATAGATTTAATTAGGAAAACAATCAAAAAATTAAGGAAAAGTCTCTAAAATTTGAAAATAACACAATTCATCTTTAGATTATTAGATCAATAATTAGATCAGAAAACTACGTAATTTAACAAAAAAATATACAATAACTGAAACACTTTAAAAAATTATGTAATTTAAAAAATTGTATACAGTTTACAAAACTAAATTAAATGGGGAACGGAATGTCTTAACACTAAGTTCCGTCTGCCGACCCTGTTGTGAGCGGGATACAGCGTGAAACCACAAAAACTATTATGTTATAAAGATACTTTTAAAAAAATATTTTGGAATTTTTATTAAAAAGTATTTTATTGTTGTTAAAAAAGTATTTTTCCTTCCTAAGTGTGGAATTTAAAAATGCAATTTTAAAATGTAAATAATATAGACTTTTTGGTTATTGCTAGGCTTGTTTTCCTTAAACTCGTGTGTGATCACGTTTTACAATTCTATATACATTGTCAAAGACGTAAACCAGTATTTATGGAGATGTACATATATACAGTATGGTCGACAAGTCGTGGCCGCTCTGACGTTGGCTGTAGATGGCTGCGCAGATTTAATTTTATTATTTTTGATTATTTTCTTCCCGATTGTACATTACAATCAAAGAAAAAAATATTTACAAAACCTAATATAGTGGCCACGACTCGTCAATCGTACTGTATTTCATAACAATAAATGTCAATAATCTATAATACTGTATTTTTATTAACAACTAGAGAGCGCGCGCGGCTTCGCCCGCTTATTGGGAGTGAATTCTAAAAAAACCACGAAACACGTGTTCAATAAAATATTTTTAACAGTCTGAATTTTAATTTTTATAAAAATCGGTGGCAATTTAAAGATTTTTTCCATATAAATTTTCAACCCCTTATTTGAACCTTTAGGGGGTGAATTCTTAAAAACCATGAAACACGTGTTCAATGAAATATTTTTAAGAGTCTGAATTTCAAATTTTATAAAAATCAGTACAGATTTTAAAAAAATTCCATACAAACTTTCAACCCCTATTTGATCCCTTTAGGGTTAAAATTTTTCAAATTCCCTTCTTAGTGGATGTCCAGAATATGAAAATAAACATCTGCCCAAATTTCACGTTTCTACCATCAGCGGTTACGGCTCTGCGTGCGTCTTACCTCAGTCAGTCAGCACAAGTCCTTTTATAGATTAGTTAGTGCTAGACAAAAATAATATATAACTTTTTATAAAAAGCATAAATTTGTTCTAATTTATGATAGATCTATCCTTAACACAGCGACAAAATAGCCGAAATGCTGTTCAAGTCCTTAAATACCAATTAAAATTATATTTAAAACTAAAAATATTCATCGATTTTGTTAGGTAAAATGTGATATTTAAAGTAAAATATCATAAATCAAGATATATTACAAGCCAATATGTTGTAGCAGTAAAACTTCTGACTGTGAACGTGACGGTGGTGTATTCGATCCCTACTCGGGGAATTGAATTATTTTTATTCGTTCATGGGATTCGTTCATTCGAAAATTGGGTAGAATTTTATACTATGTGCTGAAGAGTTTGTTTGGTTGGAAGCTCTAATATCAGGAACTACTGGTTCGAATGGAATAATTATTTTGGTCGTCACCATTTAACACACAGTGATCCGAAAAATTGATAGATAAGTCAGGAACATCGGTCTTAACGTTACTATTTCTCTGCCGACCACGCTATGCGGGATAAAACTTGAAGGTGCTTGATTTTCTATGTCAAATAATATAAAATGCCAGTTGTAGCGCGGGGGCACAAGTGTGTGACTGTAATCGCGAAAGGTTGTGGGTTCGATTTCCACTCGACTAAATGAAATATTTAATAGATATTTTCATTTCTTTGCTCCGGTAACGTGGCAAAAGCGCGGCGTCGAGTTCCGCTTCGCAATGTCTCAAGAATTCGGCGGAAAATTACGAAAGAAAGTGTCTTAAAGGAAATTGGAGTGTCTTACATACCCTTCCAAATACGAGATAGAGCGTGGCCAAACAAGAATACACACATAAATTATGGACTAAACAAATATATCGACGTCCAAAAAATATTTCTCAAAATTATTCATAGCTTTTTAAAATGTATAATTTGGAACAACATTAGCATTTCGCATTCCGTTTACGTAACATCTTTCTAGGCGCCATTGTTGTTTTTATAAGGATTTTCCGCGTCGCCTTTATATTATATGTAAATTACAATCAGTCCTCACATTCTCTATATTTTATGTTATTATGATAGGTATTTGTTTACTATCGTATCTTTAAATGGTCAAGTTCATCAATCTGTTTATAGTGAAATGTTGTATGTAAATATTTATATATAGACAAAGATATTGTGACAAAATTTCTTTATAAATAGAAGCCGTCGTGGCGCAGGGGCACAAGGGTCTGACTTTAATGCTACAGTTGTGGATTCAATTCGCACTCGGATGATTTAATTATTATTTATTTATATTTTAATTTTTTCGCTCTGGCACCAATGCAAAAGCTCGGCATTGAGTAGTGTCTTAGAGGAACGGAGTGTCTTAACACGAGGTAACCTCTGCCTACCCTACTATATGCGGGACGGACCGTGGAGCTGAGAGCATAGAGAAAAAGAAAATGCATCTTTGGAGATGCATTTTCTTTTCCTTATATGTATATTTTCTAGAAAAAACAAAAAGACATTCGGCATTCTGAACAAGTAACATATCATTACATTTACAATATGAATAAAATGAAACCGACTATAACCACAGTTATATTCCGTTATTTATCAGTAACCAAAATAAAAAAAATATTTTTTTATTACAAAATAAATACTAAAATCGTGACAAAATAAACACATTTACTTTAATTATTGAATTGCAAAGATTTCTCGGTGAATAAATGACACTGCACAAATTTTAAAATATTATTCGTATTCATTCTTAACTATACACGAAAACAGGAAATATATAGATATATAAGAGAATTACAAAGGAAATTCTAAGATATAATGAATATATATATTCTATTATAAATAATAATGTTTTCCTAGAAAATTATCTCTATTCTTTACTATAGTAAAGTAGAAAATGAATAGCTATTCTTTTGTATTAGAATACCATTTCTAGAAATATTAACAAAGAGGTAAGTCAACTAACAAAGAAAGAAATGAGCGTGGATAATTGTAATAATAAATTGTATGTAGAATATTCATATAGACGCCAGTCGGTAAACGCGACAGGTTGTAGGTTCGATTTCCACTTGATTGACATTCCTTGCTCTGGTAACGAGGTAAGGGGAGCCGTGCTACCCAAAACGTAATATCTTCAGAATTCGGCGGAAAGCGTACAGAAATGTCTTAACATTAGGTTCCGAAGTTCCTTCTGCGGGACTCTAAAAAAATAATTGATTTCTTATTGTAAAAAAAACAGCGGCGTTAGTTTCTGCGATTAGAAAATAAGAATTACACTTTCAAATTAAGTGGAAAAATATTTTTTTTTTGTGTCAACTTTATTGTATCCAGCCTATCATTTAGCGGGGTAGGCAGAGGGAGCCTACTTTTGAAGCCATTGTGTGTTGAGTGGCGGAACTTAACACCACACTTTGCCTCGACATCAAAGCAAAGAAATAAAAATAATAATTAAATATAAAGAAAAATATAATTAAATATATTACTAAATAATAATAGAAATTGGCGTGGTGCAATTGAGATGCTATTTTTTCCTGTTTCACGCATTATCCCGCATATCAGGATAGATGGAAGGATAACCTAGTGTTACAATATTCCGTCTCTTCATGTTCCAGTATAAACCTGGTAATCGGAGCACAGAGTAATATACGAGAATAGCTAACATATACTTAAAAATAAAATAAAAATTAAATCAGCTTCACGCTGTCTCCCGCACACAGCAGGGTAGGCAGAGGGAACGTAGTGTTAAGAAACTCCGTTCCCCATTTTCCGCTTAATTCTGAAGGCATTGCGTGTTGAGTGGCAGAATTCAACGCCGCCAACCTCGGAACCAGAGCGGAGAAATGGAAATATAAATTTAAGTAAATATTTCATCTCGTTGAGTGGGGATCGAACCCACAACCAGTCGGTTTTACAGTCACACCTCGTGTCGCTGCGCCACGACTGGCCTCGACTTAATAGCGTTAATATAAAAAGAAGTAAGTCACTCTTCTTTATTTGTTAAAAAAGTAATGATATGTCATTAAGATAATAAAATAAACTAAACCAACACGAATATTTATAAAAAAAGTAAAAATATTGCCAGATTTTAAATAAAAGTAGGTAAGCTTTAAAGGCAATGCCTAATTCAATCGTTTACATCGAATTCCTTTTAAACTTTAGGATTCTTTTGTTGAATATATTTTACTGTTGCAATAACATTGTAATTTTTTTTTAAATGAACGGTATCTCCTGCACATAGCGGCAGAGGGTACCTGGGAACCTTGTGTTAAGAGACTTCCGTTTCTGATTAAATTATAGTAAAGATATTATGATATAACAATGTTTACTACATTGATTCGTATATGTTACTTAAAAAAAAATGTTTCTGTTACATAGATCGAATAAAGAACTCCATCGTGGCGCAGGGGCACAGCGCGATGGTTGTGGATTCGATTTCTACTCGGGATAATAAAATATTTAATATTTTTTTTCCTTGCTCTGATAACAAGGCCAACCCTGGCTCGAGTTCCGCCACTCAACACGCAATGCCTCGAGAATTCGGCAGAAAGCGGGGAATGGAAGTGCCTTAATGGGAACGGAGTGTCACAACACTAGGCACACAACATACTAAAATACTTAAGCTAAAAAAATAAAAGAAAAAATATACAAGACATCTAAAATATAGCTAGCGACCGAGCTTGCCAGGTTGAACGATTTTCCTTGAGAGGAATTCCAACAAGAATTTGAAAACAACGTATTATGTGCTCGTGATATCTATAAAAAGTTGTAAACGAGATGGGTTATGCCAAATATATATGGCGCCAACATTTTAATGTAAATTTTTTTGTAAATTATGCTAAAATTTACGAAATAAATTCTTAACTATATGAATTAATGAAGCTTATCTGTTTTTAAAGCTCTGGTTAGACGAGGCGTAGCGTTGAGTTCCGCTATTCATCGCGCAATGTCTTAAATTTGAGCTGAAAGCGAAAACTGAGTGTTAAATCACTTGTTTCTTTATATTTATACTGCTATGCGTGAAGCTGCAGAGAATAGTTTTATACTTAAAGGTACTTTGGTAATGAAACTAAATTAAAAAAATAAACTCTGTTTGTAGGGAGCGGAAGGTTCCTCTAAGTTCCCAAGTTCCCTCTGTCTACTCTGCTATGTATGGCATACAGCGTGAAGCTAATAAAATCAAATTTCATCAGTGACTTTAGTACCGTATATTTTTAAAAATGTTTACTTCTTTAAATAAACATAACAAACACACAATTTAAGTAGCGGTCTTCGAACTCGTAATTTTGCCAATTTTAAACCGGACTTTGCTTCGTTTTTTTTGGTTTAAAAATAAGGGTCCAAGTAAAAAAAGCGCATCCCATTAAAATGTGTAGGCGGATGTTTACTATTTATTTAAGTATTGATTTGATAATATTGTATAAAGTTGAATATAAATAAAAAATCAAATCAGTTTCACACTGTATAGGGTGCAGACCCTGCAGGGCGGCAGAGGGAACCTCTCTTAATATTTAAACCACCTTTCTTATATTTTAAGCCGTTAAGACACTCCGTTTCCCACTTTCCGCCAAATTCTAAAGGCATTGCGTGTTGAGTGGCGGAACTGAACGCGGGGTTTTGCCTTGGAGCCAGCCTTTTCATTTCTTTTTTTCTGGTGTCGATGCACAGCGCGGCGTTGAGTTCCGCCACTCAGCACGCAATGCCTCCAGAGTTCGGCGGAAAGTGGCGAATGGAGTGTCTTAACACTAGGTTCCCTCTGCTTACCCTGCTGTGTGCAGGATACAGCGTGAAGCTGATTAAAGACATTTTTTTCTGGTTTCCACGTTTAACTCATTTTACAGCTCGGTCGTGGAATTTATTATATCAAAAATATAAATTGTTTTAAGCAAACAAATTTATTGGGTAAGTAAAAGTTTCTTTTTTCGCAATCTCTTATAATAAGCTCATATTTCTTGTTACCCTCTTTACATTTTAATTTTATACAACACAAATCATTTAAGTTATGTAACTAATTAACTTTCTATCGCAACAGATTAGTTTTACTAATAAATACGCCGGTATCCCGCAGAGAGTAGGCAGAGGGAACCTGGGAACCCAGTGTTAAGACATTCCGTTCTCATTAAGATACTTTTAACCGAAATCTAGAGGTATTGCGTGTTAAGTGGCGGAGCTTCGCTTTGTGGCTAGAGCGAGGCAATGAAAATATTAAATATTTCGTTACCTCCAGTGGAATCGAACCCACAACCACTCGCGTTTACAGTAGGATGCTTGTGTCCGTTGCACATTGACTGGCCTCATTCGCCGACACCTAATCTGAATTTGATGTAAGAAATTATTAATTATTTCTTCTTTTATACATCAAACTATTTTATTAGTTTTTGCGGTTCATCTGGATGTAAACGCGATGATTCTGGGTTCGATTCTCACACGGAGAATGAATATTTTGATTTCCTTGCTCTGGTAACAAAACAAAGCGCGGCGTTAACATCCGCCTCTCAGCAAATTGCAAAGCAATGTCCTAAAAAGTCCTTTGGGGGAAAGTGAAGAACGTCTGAACACTAAGCTATCTTTGCTTGTCCTGCTGCTATGAGGTACAGTGTAAAGCACTTTTTCTAATAAATTAATCAAATAACAAAAAATCACTTAAAAAATAATTATAAAACATAATAAAGATGATGAAGAAAGTGCGTTGGTGTGATATACTGTTATTATGACAGTTCTATACAACTCAGATTAGTGCTATAAATATTTATAAATTTCACTGTTTCTGGGTTTCGGCCGGCGGTCGAGACGGATGCAAGCTATTTAGTTATATGCTGGGTTTTTCTTATGCTTTTTGGGCATTGCGATTTCTCTTTACGACGATTAACTTTTATGGGCGTGTAATAAATAGAACAATGTTTACTTATAAATAATAAATAATATATACATAATTCGTCAAATCTTGTATTTTTTTTAAATTTTATTGTAAAGGAACTGTGTAATCAGTTCTACTTACTTATTCCACTTAGAATCTATATCTAAAATAATATTGTTAAGCTGAAGATATATTTGGTTTGAACGCTCTAATCTCAGAAACTCCTGGTTTGAATTTGAAAAAATAATTAAAACGTTATATTAATAATTTTAATGCAACCGTCTGTTCATGATTGTGGGAATAGGGGGCCACCCGACGGTGGTCTTTGCAAATAATATAAACGTAAATGGACAGTAAATGAAGTTCAGGCTGACTAATTTAGTCTATATATCATATCTCGCAGAAGGCATATTTTTTTTTGCTTCACGCTGTATCCTGCACAGGGTAAGGTAGGTAGAGCAAAACCTAGGAGACGAGTGTTAAGACACTCCGTTCCTCACTGTGTGCCCAAATCAAGAGCCATTGCGTGTAATAACACAATGTCTTGCTTTGCCACATTATCAGAGAGAGTAAAATAAAATAGGTAATATTTAATCTCCTCGAATAGAAAATGAACCCACAACCTATACCATTGATAGGTTGTGGCTTCATGTCTAACGACTGACCACAAACCGTAAAAATGATTGCAAAAATAAATTACATCACTCGAACTATTCAATACATTACGTACAACATATTTCAATAGAACTCTTGGTATCATCCGCCACGGATCTAAAGACGAACACGCGGATATGGTACATACTTGTAGTAAAAAAAATAAAAAAAATATAAATAGAATAATAAATGTGACATTTTTGTTTACATCGATAAGATGAATCACTAGTAATTCCCAAAACCTCGCATTCCACTGTCGAGCGTCCTTCGTAAGGGCATCTACACACGACGCGACAAAGCTATGTCATAAAATTTTGTATGGTATTATTATCCTTGAAATCTTGTAATCTTAGTTAATGTAATCAAATATGCTAATATTATGATATTAACATGTAATTTTTATTTAGGTGAGTTTGGATAATATTTTTAATATGATTGGATTATTATATGTAAACAAAATATTTACTATGTGGGTGAATTCGTGGGATGGTAAACGCGACAGGCTGTGGGTTCGATTTCCATTTGAGTTTCATTACTCAATACCGCAACGGAAGTGTCTTAGCAAACAACGGAACAGAGTATCTCAATACTAGGTTCCCAGGTTCCCTTTGCTGATTATGCTATGTGAGAGTACAGCGCGAAGTGTTAAAAAAATATTCCAAATATAATAAATTATGTATAATAAATTTAATCGTTTACTCGAGTATACAAAATAAAATTGAATAAAATAAAACTTTGCCCTACACAATTAAAATAAAAAACGTTAATATACGTTATTCAAAAATTTTAATATAACCAGTAGTTCTAAAAATGATAATAAAATCTTTTATCATGCTAACAAGTAAAACTTTTAACCTTTTAACTACAATAAAAACGGTTACATGTTTAGGTAGGACGTTGCTATTAATATTAATTGAGATGTTTTGAAGAATTGTCAGTTGTTGTAATATAGGCGTATTATTGTCATTTTTAGAATCAAGTTTCATAAATTATAAAATAAATTATAAAATCGCCAAATATTTGATAAACATTTTGCAATTTTTTTTAATATTATGAATAATTTAAATCATTTCCTTGATAAAAATTTAAATTAGACATTGTCTGAATGGTTTTGGGTTATAATATTGTTGTGTCTATATCGTATTTTATTATTTTTTTATATATGTTAAAGGAATATTTTTACGTTTCTCACATTTGATGTAAAAAATTTAGCGCTGTTAAAAATTTTAATAGGTTGTATCAAATTTGATAAGAGCTTTGCTTTGCTTGAAAATTATTTTTACCAATTTTAAAAATTATTAAGTATTTAAGAGAAAAGCCGGCTAAGTAATAATCGGACTTGATCACGAAGGATTTTGTTTCATTATCTATATACGGTAAATGTTTGTTGGATGAGAGCCCCCTTTAATATTTATTTTATTCTATTTTTAGTATTTATTGTTATAGCAACAGAAATATAATGTCTGATCATTCTTACTGTTTACCTAATATAGTTCATGAGATACAGCCTGGCGATATACGGACGGACAAACAGCGATTTTAGTAATAGGATCCCGTTTTACACCTAAAAAACACTTAAATAAATAAGAAAATAATTATCACAAATTTCATTAATTTGCAATTTTTTAGGGTTCCGTACCTTTTAAGGAAAAACGGAACCCTTATAAGATTACTTTGCTGTCCGTCTGTTTTTCTGTCTGTCAAGAGCCTTTATCTCAGGAATTCTTGGAGATAACGCGTTGAAATTCAAACGATATACTCATATCTATGGCCCATGATTTCTCGAAAAAATCGAATTTCTGCATTTATTTCAAAGAAAGAATATGGTTGTTTAAATGGCAAAATAAAGTCGACACTATAAACGAAATAAAAATTCATAGGTTATTTCCGGGTGACCTAGAATTATGAAATTTGGCAGCAAGCTTCTACAGATAGTACTAGTTTAGGAAAAATCTGAAAACTATACATTAATGGTTAAAGCTAAGGCTTTAGGCTAGGAAATATAAATTTAAGTAAATATTTCATCTCCTCAAGTGGGGATCGAACCCACAACCAGTCGACTTTACAGTCACACTTTGTGCCACTGCGCCAAGACTGGCCTAAATTGTAAACAATATAATAATTATTATTTATAATAATAAGAGTCGCCCATGTGTCGCCAGCTGAATGTCAATAAAAACAAGAGTCTGATAGCTAACCGACCAGTCTTGAACAGAATTCGTATAGTCCTTGACGTTAACACGTTCAAAAAATATATTTTATTAATAATAATAATAATAATAAATAACTAAGATGATATCGAGGATAGTGTGTTTAGTTTTGATAGTCGGATTGGTGAACGCAGCCACTTTTATGGGTTTAAATCCAAAGAAACCTAAGGAATTTGGTAAGTTTATTTATCGTTATTTTTATATTTGAATATTTTCTATTATTTGTAAAGCAATTTTGATAAAAATGTTTATATTATTTATTACAGCAGCGTAGGTCGTACCTACATATCTAGATACCAATTAGAATATATTGATTAAAGTAAATAAAATTAAATAAATAAATCAGTTTCACGCTGTATCCCGCACACTGCAGGGTAGGCAGAGGGAACCTAGTGTTAAGACACTCCGTTCCCCACTTTCTGCTGAATTCTGGAGGCATTGCGTGTTGATTAAAGTACTTTTTTTTTAAATATCTTTAAATAGGTTGTTATATTGTAACTTAGTTCGCGAAGTTGATGTTCTATACTTCCGGTTGCCGCCACGTGTTGCTAACTTTAGTTTTGTTTAAAAGATTTCCTTATTCTTATTCAAGAATGCTTAACTTTTTCAAGATCAAGATAAATTTTAAAATTCCTTTTTAATATCTATATTTATTTCGATTTTTAAAGATATTAGTAATTTTTATGATTCGTTAAAACAAATATAGGAATTAGGGACCCCAAATTGAAATTTTAAAGCTAGTTCACACATCATTATAATGTTCTCATAAGATACAAAGAGATTCAGAGCAATGAATAACCTGGTCGGTTTCCAGGAGCAGCAGGTTTGAGTCCCGCTACTTTCAAATTTTTATACGTTTTCTAAATACCTAAGTATTTTTCTTTCTTAAGTGTGGAATAACATTTTAAAATGTTAAACAAATATATTTTTTGGTCTCCGGGAGATAAAATTCGGTGTTTACTTCGGGCACCTAACACGCCGTATTTGGAATTCAAGCGGAGTTTCAATAACAATTTTGAATAACAGAAGGCTGTCGTTCAAAATTATTATTCAAATAAAAACAAGAAAAATCTTCATCTTCTTTGCCTTCTGGCTCCATTATAAAAAAAAATGAGTATAAAAATAAAAAAAAAATTAAATCAGCTTCACGCTGTATCCCGCACACAGCAGGGTAGGCAGAGGGAACCTAGTGTTAAGACACTCCGTTCCCCACTTTCTGCCGAATTCTTGAGGCATTGCGTGTTAAGTGGCAGAACTCAACGCCGCGCTTTAATAATGAGTAGAGTGTAAGAAAAATAAAGAATAAATTCACTTTTTTCGTTCTGAGAAATAATTAAACATCGCTTCGGTCACGGCCAGTTAAAGTTAATATGTAAGTGCGTTAATAATATACATTCATAGGTAATTTTGAAATTAAAAGGAAATTTCAGTTGAATACTTCGCGTACCTCATTAATTATGACAAAATATATGACTGTAGTATATTATTTAATGTATAATTATAATATATGCGCATATAGCTGTATTCACTTGTCAATATGGTCTGTTAATGTAGTGATATGTTACTTTGAGGCCGTCGTGGTTAAGTGGAACAGCGTCGGTAAACGCGATGGTTGTAGGTTCGATTACAACTGAGGAAATATATTATATTTCATTTATATCCGACGTTCTGGTAGAGAAAATTTTGCGCTCGCTATATGTGAAATGTATGTGAAGCTGACAACAAAACATTACTTTAAATAAATTTAAAAACAAATCAAGAAATAAATTTAAAACTTAACTTTATAAAAAGTTAACTTTTACTCTTTCTATTTAAAAATGTTGACAGTTAAAAACTACTATAATCTTTTAATTTCATTTTTAATGGTATATTCCTTTTCCATGTTTTTCGGAATCTAAACACGTATATTAAATACGGAAACAATGGAATACACAACTGCAGCGTATATACAACAAAATTAATTCCAATTCCATTCCATCCACCAATTATAAATTCATTCCATTAATTTTTTTTCCCAATTTATACTAAATTCGTCACTTTTCGTTATATATAACTTTTTACTACAAAATATATGAGGTCGTCGTGGCGCAGAGGAATAAGCGTGCGACTTTACGTGGTGGTTGAGGGTTCGATTTCCATACGACGCCACTGTAAATAAAATTAGAATTGCTTATTTATATTATAACGTTTGATCTATATTCTTTGATCCGATAACCTATGTAAGCTATTTTATCTTCATATTGCTAGTAGCGTCCTTGTATAGTTCATATGCTTCTTCGGCCTTACGCTTTATCTCTTATATAGCAGGATAGGCAGAGGCATTTATGTTTTCATTTCTTCGCTCTAGTATCGGGGCAAACCGCGGCGTTGAGTTTCGCCACTCAACACGCAATGCTCTTAAAATTCGGCGGAAAGTGGGAAATGGAGTGTCTTATTACTAGGTTCCCTCTGCTTACCTTGCTGTGTGCGGGATACAGCTACTGATTTTATTTTTGATTTTGTAGGCAGAGAAAACCTAGTGTCAAGACACTACGTTGCCCAATTACCGCCTTCCTCGGAAGTCCAATGCTTTGCTTCTTTGTCAGAGCGAGGAAATGAAAATATAAAATATGTCATTTCCTCGATTAGAAATCGAACCCACACTGACGCATCTACAGCACACGCTTACACATCGCCACTGGAGGCCTCAATGTATAATATATCTTAATTTAACAAAAATTTACAGCAATAAATAACCAATATTATGTAAAATTTAATCATTATACGATATAAATCATTGGCGCGTCCAGAATTCAAATTAGCCAAACGAGTGGCGCCGGTATGGTATTCTCTTATCAATTACATATATAAAATTATGAATAAATATAAATTTAAAACTCAGACGGCGCCGATGTGATTTAAAACAAGGTCTTGCACTGACCGATTATCTTTTGGAAACATAAAAATAATTATTTACATATTAATATTAAGATATGGTTATGACAAATTATTGTAATGAAACGACACAATACAGACATTCTTGGTTGAACCAAGAATGTCTGTATTGTGGGGCTAGGCTATAGGTTTACTTTGTTTTTTAATAATCAAATCAGTTTCACGCTGTATCCCGCACACAGCAGGGTAGGCAGAGGGAACTTAGTGTTATAATTAATTTTGGAGGCATTGCGTGTTAAGTGGCAGAATCAACGCCGCGCTTTACCTCGACACCAGAGCGAAGAAATGGAAATATAAGTTTAAGTAAATACTTCATCTCCTCGTGTGGGGATCGAACCCACAACCAGTCGATTTTATAGTCACACTAGCTTTAGTTATTTGATTAAATACATTTTTTTTATTTTGGTTTCTTTTTAATATTTTTTTAGACAAATTGTATGCTTATTTATCAATTTTAATTAATAAATAGAATGTACTGTTTCGTTTGACACATTGAAATAAATATCTTCGTAATAGAAATAAAATCGTTACGTGTTAATACCATTTTAAAATCATAAAAGTATTAATTGAAGATGTAGTAGGTATATGATGTAACCGAATATGATATCGATTACAACAAAAATCGCTTACTTTGCAAAAAAATCTTCAAAAGGCTTTAAAGGAAAATGACGTTTTAAATACTTACACGCTGTCAAACTGTCAGTGAGCCTATAAAAAAATAAACGCGGCAATTAAAGCCACAGATACAATATTTTTTATTCAAGTTACGATTGATTGTTTAGGGTTGCTATAATATACATATATTAAAATTTTTGTGTTATTTTTTTTGTTGGTATGAAAATTATTAATAATTAATAATAATATCTTTTATGTTTTATAATAGGATTAGTTTAAATAATAAATAGATTGTGTAGTGGGTCAGCGTTTGATTGTAAATACGTAGATTTTATTCCCACTTTTTATCCACTATAAATTATTTAAATTTTTCCGCTTGTCAATTTGCTGTCTGTAATTGGGGTGGAAAGTACAGAACAAGAAACGAAAGGAATGTACTCTTTTTATGAGAAAAATAAAAGTTTACGCAAACAGCACGGTTGGCTAAGGGAACCTGGGAAACTAGTATTAAGAAATTTCATTCCCTACTAGAAATGGAAATATTAAATATTTTATCTTCTACGGAAGTGTCCTAACTGTAGGTTCTCATGTTCCCCTTGCGTACCCCGCTTTGTTCAGGATATAGCTTGAAGATATAAATATGATAACCCTATATAAAAATATGTATGTACAAATGTGGAACCTTCTTCAAGGGTCAAGGTCCTGTAGTATAAACAACTTGCAAGGTGAATATTGTAAATATTTTATGTTTCTCGTGCGATAAGACTTCAACACTCTTTAAAAGTTGCTTCCTAATACGAATTTATAGTTATTACAATTGTTTATTGAATTTAATTATATAGGATATTTTGTTTTATTACGGTTTTCTTTTCAAAATCTATTTTTAATATAAAAATAATGTCATATACTAACATTTTTATATGTAATTTTAATTTAATTTTTATCAAATTACTATATTTTAAGTAGTTAAATGAAAAGTCAAAATCAGATTAGCACTTCAACTATTTTTGTCTATTAAAGATTTTTAAATTTGTATTTAAAAAAAAATATAACTAGCGTGGTGTTTTGTGCAGTAGCGTTGAGTTCCGCAACGCAACACGCAATGCCTCAAGAAATCGGCGGAAAGTGACGAGCGGAAGGGTCTTAGTAAGAACTGAGTGTCTTAACACTGTATTCCCCAGTATGTGTGGGTCAGAGTGAAGTTAAAAAATATATATTTATACATGAATCTATTATTTAAGATCGAGGGATACAAAACCGTAAAAACATACTATATAAGTATTTTGTTTTAAGCTTCACGCTGTATCCCGCACACAGCATAGTAGGCAGAGGGAACCTTGTGTTAAGACAATCCGTTCCCCACTTTCCGCCGAGTTCTGTAGGCATTGCTTGTTAAGTGGCGGAACACAACGCCGCGGTTTACCCCGACACCAGAGCGAAGAAATGAAAATATAAATGTAAATACATATTTCAGTTCCTCAAGTCGGGACCCAACCCACAATCAGTCGATTTTACAGTCACACTTTGCGCCCTTGCGCCACGACTGGTACTATATACGTATAAGTATCTGGGACTATATAAGCATTTATAATACTTTTATTTTGGATTGAATATTGGGGAACGGAGTGTCTTAACACTAGGTTCCCTCTGCCTACCAGGCAGTGTGCGGCATACAGTGTGCAGCTGATTTGATTAGATTTTTTATAATACTTTTAACAATCTACTAAATGATCTCCGTTACATCCTTGTCCACGGCAAGGTCGATGCATTGTTTTGGAGTTCATTGTCGTCGTAAAATTTAGAGACGCCCGCATTCCTTGAGTTTTGAATATTTTTATGTAACAGTTGTTCATTTTATGTGTAGGTAGTGTAGGGAATGTTGATTTGTTGTTTTTGTTGTTTATGTAGAAATATTTGTTTGTTGGACGTTTTGAAAGAAATGTTGGTTCTGTTTTGGTTAAATCTAGACTTAGTGCTTATTTTTAGTATGAAAAACGGAAGCCTTATAGGATCACTTTGTTGTCCGTCTGTCTTTCTGTCAATAGATTTTACCTTCAAATTGCGTAGATTCTTAAAGTTATAATACTGACCAATGTTCAGGTCTACAGTCAGCAGGTCAGGTTAGGTTCTAGGTCCTTTGGAGCATACAAAAACTTAAATTTCTAAGTCAACGTATTAAAAAATACATTTATGCATCTTTTATTTTGTTACATTTTGTATGGAATTCGCCGCTTGATCACAACTTATAGGGTACTTTTCGTGGACGTTTAGTTAACTGAAATGATATGTATTTAAATATGTATTCCATAAAAAAAAGATTACAAACTTATACTTATAGTTTATTTCATATAAAATGAGTGAACTTAATTTGCCGAATATTTTTTTTGTACATAGCATTTGTAACAGTATTTTTTAAAAATAATACTGTAATTACATTTGTGATATAGGAATTAGATTAAATAGAGGTACAAAATTGTGTGCATATGTCGCAGATATCAAGAGAAGTTGCTTGTTTTGCCAGAGAACGGAAATAAAAGTGACATTCCCTTGAGTTGAGAACCCACTACCATCGTGTTAATCAATTTAACCCACAATCGCTATAGAACTATTTAATTTAATAGATATTTTAAAATGTCCAATATAAATGTTCATAATTTGAATCCAATTTGGTAAATTCGTCATCGTTCATTAATAGGATTATTTAATAAAACTCTTATAATATTCTATTTTCGTATATTTCGTGCACAGTAGCCAACAGTTACAGAAGCATTAAAATAGATGAATATTTAAAATTATTTCCGGTTATAAGCAATATAATATATTAATATATTCATAAATAATTTTCCACTAAAAATCAATTTTATTTAGCTATCTTATGAATTGATATGTTATTTTCTTTAGAATTTGCTTCATTTCGTTTCTATGACAAATGCTTTTAAAAATTTTATGGATGAAATAGCAGCGTTGAGTTCCGCTTTTATATGAAACGGGTGAAAATCGTAAAACGGAACTCAACGCTGCGCTTTGCGCAGTTACCAGCGAGCGAGCGAGGCGAACTAGGAAATTAAAATATGAAATATTGCATTTCCTCGAGTGGAAATCGAACCCACGGCCTGTCGCGTTTACAATCGGACGCTTGTGCCCACGGCTGGCCCCGAAAATATTGTTATTTATTATAATTTATTTTCATTTTTTGTTGTTACAGCTAACAAATCAGGTTGTTACATTAAGGAGATCGACGACGTGATACCGTTCGGCAAGACGGTCAGTCCAGTCGGTGTCTGCTATAGCATAGAGTGCTCGAGGCACATGATCTACTATGCATCGTAAGTATTTATATTTTTACAGGAGTTCTATTTTTATTTACTTTTTGGATTTTTTATTAATTGTATTTTAAACTTAACTTGATTAAAAAAAATTATAAAGTTAAAAAGAATAGTCAAAAAATCAAATTAAATCAGCTTCACGCTGTATCCCGCACACAGCAGGGTAGGCAGAGGGAACCTAGTGTTAAGACACTCTTGTTTCCCACTTTCTGCCGAATATTGGACCGTTCCTCACTTTCTATCGAACTCTGGAGGCATTGCGTGTTGAGTTGCAGGATTCAACGCCGCGCTTTGCCTCGACACCAGAGCGAAGAAATGGAAATATAAATTTAAGTAAATATTTCATCTCCTCGAGTGGAGATCGAACCCACAAACAGTCGGTTTTACAGTCACACTTTGTGGCCCTCCGCCACGACTGGCCTCAAAGTATAGTCTATATAGTAATATTGACTATTTTTTGTAACTTTTTCATTTGTTCCGTTCTCCGCATTTTGTCCACATGGTGACGTGACGAAAATCAAATTAATAAGCTTTGTTAAGCATGGGCACATTTTTTATGATACATTTTCATTATATTTTATTAAAATTTGATTTCAATTTACTACCATACATGGTGATGCCAATTTTAATTTTATTTTTCACCGTTTTTTCAATATTTTTTTTATTTAACTTTGAACGATGTAGCAAATTCTAGAGTGAACAGAATGATACACAGTGTTAAGACACGCCGTCTCTTTTTTTCAATGCATTGTAAATATTAATTCATTCCCCGAGTGGGGGTGTGGGGGAACTCTTGTGCCACTGCGCCATCACGGTCTCAAAAATAAAAAAACAATAATATCATTTTTTCTTATTTCAGATGTGGAACTGTAGCCGTAGATGCACCGAACTGTTACATCACGGAAGCAGTTCTAAACGTACCGTATCCAAACTGCTGTCCACAAATGAAATGCGATGATGACAACTTTGAGGACAATTACATAATATAATTTAGATTAATCGAGGGACATTTGATGACATATTGACATTTATGTAGACTGAAAGAGGGGGGATGTTTTCAAAAGTTTAAATTAGGTTTAATTATTAGTTGATTGGTTGTTCTTTTTATATGTGAAAATTATTTAATATGTCATATATAAAATTATCTTAAATAGAACTCTTTAATTGGATTAATAGTGTAAATTTAGTATTTGTTATACATTTTCGGAGTTCAGTTCCGCCACTCAACATGTAATGCCTCTAGAATGAGGTAAAAAGTAGGAAGCGAGATGTCTTAACGCTAGGTTCCTTCTGATCACCCTGCTATATGCGGGATACAGCGTGAAGCTGAAAAAATGACGTTTCGATCACTTTGCAGTTATGCGTGGTCATGGATGTGACCACAAACTACTTGTTAATCTACTTAAAGAGTTTCATTTAAAATATGAAATATTTGCGAAAGTAAAATATTTTTCGCTTCAAAAATGTAAATATATTTAATAAATATCATTCTCACATGTCAAATGATAATTCTAAGTTATTATCTTAGGGTAACTTGATATTTGTAAAATCTCCCTACAGAGATATTAAAAACATCAATAAATAAAAATATGAGAAATTTGACGTAGCTTGGTGAGAACCTACGGCTTAGACGGTTTCCCAGTTTTGGTCCAAATCCGTTAAAGTGAAAGTATAGAAAATCATCAACAATTCTTTTCTTGATGTTCTTAGTAGAAAAAGAAGCATAAATATAATTATGAAAATTGTGGAAAAACAAAAAAAAAAGAGCCTAAATGTACAAATTTTAAATTTGAGAGCTACTTGGCACAACTCCTTTTGAAATAGACGCCTAACGGTTTTAAAAGTAGCGACTTCAAATACTGCTATATTTGGAATATTTTAGTACAATATTATTATATTTATTAAATGATGTAAAATAACATTTTATGATATTGTTAAATATATAGGGTAGTATATTTAGATTAAGTTAATAAGTTATTTTTAGAGAAAATGTCAATTAGTTTGAGTGCTCCCAAAAATTGATAGAGTTCCTTTATAAGGGTTAGAACGTGTGTATTCTAACTCGAGAAGCTATCTTGCCGCCAAATTGTTATTATTTATTAAATTAAACTAGTTTCACTCTTTGTTTGTTTTTCTTTTAAATTTAATTAAATCAGCTTCACGCTGTATCCCGCACACAGCACGGTAGGCAGAAGGAACCTCGTGTTACGACACTCCTTTCCCACTTTCCGCCGAATTCTGGCGGCATTGCGGGCTGAGTGGGGGAACTCAACGCCGCGCTTTGCCTCTGCACCAGAGCGAAGAAATGAAAATA
Source organism: Heliconius himera (assembly GCA_021202915.1). Lineage (NCBI taxonomy): Eukaryota > Metazoa > Arthropoda > Insecta > Lepidoptera > Nymphalidae > Heliconius > Heliconius himera. The sequence goes on along the minus strand of JAJHJA010001136.1, from coordinate 7,797 downwards.
TAAATGTAAATAAATATTTCACTTCCTCGAGTGGGGATCGAACCCACAACCAGTCGATTTTACAGTCACACTTTTGTGACTTTGCGCCACGACCGGCCTCGGCCTTTTTCTTTTAATAACATTATTATGAATAATTTTTGTAGTTTTTTTTAAATTATAGTATTTTTAACATACTTTAGTACTAAATAATAATGTTGTGCATAGCTTAGTATAAGTCAATCTGTAATACAATTAAAACTGACAACCTATGTGATCTATTACAACATCGGTGCAATTTGAGAGGTGGATGGTCTGTGCCCACCCCAGAATAGTCTGGTGCTCAACCCAGAATTTCAATTAATATTGAAAGAAGTTAAACAATAAAATAATATAAAAAATACACAAAAAAAGATAAGCTCAAAGCGAAGTCAATGCTCCTCACGGAAAATATCTCTAGATACGCCCATGTATTCAACACGTCTCAGTTCTGCCACAATATAATATATTCATTTAATTATATATCTATGTTTTAGATGCATAGTCAAATCTAAATATAGAAAAGAAGACAGTTTATTTTTCTTACCTTTTCGTCTTATCCCGCTTACCAGGATAAACCTTTGCCTACCCTAAGAGCCTGTCTATTTTCCGCTTTCACGCAAAAACTACAGAACGATTTTTTTATTAGGCTATAATATAAGAATAAGTTTAAGTGGGTGAAGCCGCGTTTAGGTCGCTAGTATATGAAATTTTACTACAATAATAAACATATAAAATTAATAGAATACCACAATTCAATATAAACGCCATCTGTTTAGCCGAAAGGAAAACTTTAATTTTATGTACCACAGAACTAGCTAAAAATTTTAACATAAGAAATAATAAAATTAATATCGAATCAATAACTTTGATATAACTTTATTTTTGAAAAAAAAATATTAAAAATAATTTTAATAGTGATAATGAGCAACAAAAGAGCGTATTTTAGTTTACATCTTTCGCGTAAGATGGCAGTAAGGTGTGGAAACATTTTCTTCGGTCTTCAGCCTATCTATTATATTATTTCTATTCTATCCATAATACCTACTAAACACATAAAGTGCTTGACTGCCACCAGCCAGGACTATATCTGCCCTAGGTACAAAGGTCAGAAGTGCGTGCGTGAATAAATGACAGCATATTAAAATCGTCGAATCTAATGAACCTGGTGACCTTTACCATGAGATTTTATGTAATAATGTGAAATATTTAAATCCTGAGGTCGTCAGGGCAACCATTGTGATGACGGCGAAGACCAAATGCGGCGCTGAGTTCCTCCACTTAACAATTATACAAAAAAATTGTTGATGCGTGGAGAACGGAGTGTTTTAACAATAGGTCCCTTTGCATACCCTGCTATATCCGGGAAGCATCGCGAAACTAAAAATAAGTCCTCTTTCCCATTACAGCAAAATGATTAAATATTAAAAAAATATATATGTTTCTTCAATATCTTATTTTCTTCAATATACCTCTACCTATGAGTATGTCTGTTTTGTACGGGCACATGTTTCAATTTAGCTTGAATAAATAAATAGCTTACTTTAGTTTTTTAAATGGAACGATGGAAATTGAACACTGCTATGTTTTTGAAATGTTATCCTTGCCTTGAAATCCACAGCTTTTCGGATTACATAGATTAAAAAGTTGAAAAAAAAACTCAGTATAGAGTTCGTGTGTGATTGAAAAATAAATTGCGGTGTAGTTTGAACGGATCCGTTGAATCCCTTACAAATCGGAATGTTTTAGTCTTCTCTCGATATTATGAAAAAAATCCTAAAATATAAATATTGTATACCTATATATTTTATGTTAAATATTAAATTTATGGATATTTATCCTCAACCAGACCTAAGCCACTTACTTAAGAAAAATATTCTAGATACAGTAGTTAAGCTGTCGGTTCAACAGCATTATTAAATTAAATTGTTTTATTTGACCGCTGTACTTAGTATTTACTATGTTTCTGAAATGGTCTATACCTACTTAATACATCATTTTACATATGTACTTAAATATTTAAAATAATATGTATTTTTTTTTTACTTCACTCAGCATCCGTCATGTCATATGTGGAAAAGTTCATACTGTGTGTTGAGTGGCGAAACTTAACGCCGTGTTTTGACATGTTACCCAGAGCGAAGGAATTGAAAATAATAAATTCTCCCGAGTGGGATTCTAAAACACAACCGTCAACGGATAAAAAAATATATTAAACATATATTTTTTATAAATTGTACTATGGCTGAGAGAATGTAACTCTTACTTTTCCTTCTTTTCTAACATCAAGTTACTATATTATCTCATATACGTGTAACTTGAACCTGATATATTTTGTACGCTATATTATATAAAAAGTAGTGTGTGATTTTATTAGAATAAAACCAAATAAATTGAGGAAAGTTGTGATAAAAAAGGACAATCGTTAGTATAATAATAAAAAAAATATCGTTTTACATAGAAAAAAATACAACAAGCGAAGCGAGTGAGAGTTCGTAAGCGAAACGAGCTTCTTCGACGAAACCTCGTAATAAATAATCTTTCTCCAATAATTATTTGATTTGAACCTAACACCAGTTGTAGCAAGCATTGATATAATTAAAAGATAAATAAAACATACTATTTCTTGTTTCATTACAAAATTATAAAATAACTCAAGCAAAAAATAAAATTTTGATTTTTCCCTAAAAAAAAGCAAAATGCGTTCGCCTATTCGAGTAATTGTAAAAATATTCTAAGAGACTTTTAAATAAAATAGACCCCCTGTGGGCTTAAGAAATAGGAGTCGTAATAAAGGTATTTTAAGACGAAAAATTAGATAATAAAAAAATATACTCGCTATGGGAATTACAAGGGAATCTCTTTGTTTTTAACAACAGTATTGTGAATTTTGGGGCGTACTACGAGTACCTACTTTATAATAATGAAAATTTTCTCCCGAATATAAATGCTGGAATTATTATTAAAATAATAATTGACATTATATTTGGAGTCAGTGCTTGCTATCTTTTAATATTTTTCTCAGAAAATAACGTTGTCTTGTACATTTTATAAGGATATTTAATATTTTTTTAGAATGGAGAAAAACGTGCTCAGATGGTTTGGGCACGTTGAACGAATGAGTCATGAAAAATTTATGATGGATAAGTAAGTGGTAAGAGAGATAGGGGGAGATTTCGGTTGACCTTCGAAAACACAGTATCAAAGATACTGGAGGAAGGTCACGTAAAATGCACGAAGAACCTCCAGGGGACACGTTTGGCGCTCCGTTCTCTCTGACTACCCCGCAAGGGATAAAGCGTGAAGTTAAATTAAGTTAGGTTAATAGGCCAGTCGTGGCGCAGGGACACAAAATGTGACTGTAATACAGACTGGTTGTGGGTTCGATCCCCACTCGAGGAGATAAAATATTTACTTAAATTTATATTTCCATTTCTTCGCTCTGGTGTCGAAGCAAAGCGCGGCGTTAAATTCTGCCACTCAACACGCCATGGCTCTAGAATTCGGCAGAAAATGAGGAACGGAGTGTCTTAAGACTAGGTTCCCTCTGCCTACGCTGCTGTGTACGTGATACAGCGTGAAGCTGATTTATTTACTACAATGAATGTTTACATTTGCATTATTAGGCTATTTTACATCAATGAGTTTAAGCGGGCGAAGCCGCGTGTAGGTCGCTATGTGTATTTAATATATTTGATTTAAGTTTCGAAAATGCCCGTTAATAATTGCGGTTACGATAAAAACGGTTCGATGAGCAGCGAATTTCAAAATCTGTATGTACCATGTGTTATTTAGGTCCTAAATAAGCAGTATAGTTGTTATACTACATGAGACTGTTACCAACGTTACATTATTATTATAATATTGTTTATTCAGCTTCGAGGGCTGTATCCCACACATAGCAGGGTAGAGAGGGCAAAATGGGAATAAGAAAATCAAAACATTCCTTTTCCATTAAGACACTTCCGTTCTCCATCCACCACGGAATTCTGGAGGCGGAGGTGGAGTGGCGGAACTCAACGCAGCGCTTTGCCTCGTTACCAGAACAGGGAAATGAAAATATTAAATATTTCATTTTTTGGAATGGTAAGCGAACCCTTAACCTGTCGCGTTTACACTCGCACGCTTGATACGCTACCACTGGTTACAGAAGAGAATTGTAAAATTACTTTAAAATTATATATACATATATTTTTTTAAAATATTATTTAGCTTGTAACAAACGGGTGATGAGCTTGGAATTATAGAAAAATTATAAATATATAATACTAGCGACTCACCTGTTGTTTAATTTATTTGTTATTCTAAAGTGTACCTTATATTACTGTGAAGTTTTATCTCAATTCGTTCAGTAGTTTTTTCGTGAAAGTCGAACAGACATGTTTTACATTTATAATACTAGTAAAAAGGATATGATGTATAGCTTCTACACTGTTCTTCACTTAGAGTGGTAACAATCGTCCTTAGAATGTTCCAAAGTCCCAGAAAAGGTATAAGAAAATTTTTATATTTTATTAAACCTACCTACCATTTTGAAATGAACGGAACTTTCTGACACGGAATCACATTGGTTTCTTCATATCTTATCTCAAAATCATACATAATTACGTAACCTACCACTGAATCCTACCAATAATATTACAAAAAATCAACTTCACTCTATATCCCGCACACAGCAGGGTATGCAGAGGGAACTTAGTGTTAAGACACTCCGTTCCCCACTTTCTTCCGAATTCTGGAGGCATTGCGTGTTGAGTGGCAGAACTCAACGCCGCGCTTAACCTCGACACCAGAGCGAAGAAATGGAAATATAAATTTAAGTAAATATTTCATCTCCTCGAGTGGGGATCGAACCCACAACCAGTCGGTTTTTCAGTCACACTTCGTGCCGCTGCGCCACGACTGGCCTCAATATTACAAGAAATTCATTACACACCCTACGAGCTCGACTCCCCTCCCTATTCTCATTTAACTTTACAAATTATTTTCCTCAATTATACATGATCTTTCATAATATTATTCTGTAGAACAATAAAATCACCGAATGCTCAATAATATTTTTATGATCTTTTTTTATTTCGTATGATCGTAATGTTCTTTTTTAATTTTATGTTAAAAAGTCTTGTTATCTAAATCTAATCTTGGTAATGAAAATATTGCAAAATTGAAAAAAATATTGATAATGGACTTTATTGACATTTTGGAGGAGAATATGACGCTTCATGGTAAATATGCGGTGTTGAGTTCCGCCACTCAACACGCAATGCCGTCAGAAGTCGGTGGAAAGTGGGGAACTGTCTTAACACTAGGTTCCCTCTGCCTACCTTTTGTCTGCCCGTACCTATCTTTTTCCCAGATAAATAAAAATAGCTTCACACTGTATCCTGCATATAACAGGGTAGACAGAAAGAACCTAATTAATTCTAGTACAGCTATACATAGCTATTATTCCCATCCTAGTTGCTGGTGGATCTTCGTTTTCGGAGGCATTGCGTGTCGATTAGCGAAACTTAACTTTGTGCTTTGTTTCATTACCAAAGCAAGAAAATGAAAAATATTGACTCTACTATTAAGGGTTTAACAATATACAATTAAGGGATATTAGGGGTATACAATTAAAGGGTTTCGTACCTCGAAAAGAAAAATCGGAACCTTTGTAGGATCACTATCCGTCTGTCCGTCAGTCAAGAACATTTATCTCAAGATCACGTGGGAGTATCAAGCTCAAAGTAATGTCAAACATTCTAGACTACGGTCCTAAGGGATCAAAGAGCACAGAAAAAATCAATCTTCAAGACAATCAAAAGATACAAGCGTTTATACATGGTTATTACCGCATTTTGTATGAAATTCAATGCGTAATCAAATCCCATAAGGCACTTCCCGTGGACATTCAATTATGAAATTTGGCAGGAAATGAGAACTTGCAGTACAAATATAGGAAACAATCAAAATAGTGAGAATTTATAGATATTTCATAAAAAACATTACAAACTTATAATTGTAGTTCATATCATACAAAATCGATGCATACATTCCGCAAATTTAAGTTTGTACATTTTTAAGTATTTTCCGTTGACATAAAATCTTGAAATTCATACGGAGCCCTCGATATGCGAGTCCAACTCACATTTCACCGGTTTTATTTTTATTTCATAACGGTTTACTTTTTTATTTCATAACCGGTTTTATTTCATAACGAAAAACAACGGATTATTACACACTAAGCTAACGATATTCTGAATTTGAATAATATTTGAATAACGATATTCTGAGTTTTGAAATTAAATGCAATAAGCAGATCAACACATGATTTGCTTTCGCTATTTGATACTAATTTTGATGGTAAATAATATTGGACGTATCCAATATTATAATGTTATCTAACGTTTGTTCGAGCATAATGATTTAATTCAAATAAGCAATTTATGTACTGTTAATGTTATTTTCTATTATTATTAAAATATTATATAATAATAGTGGCCGTCGTGGCGCAGTGGCTTGAGAATGTGATTGTAAACGCGACAGTTGTGGATTCAATCCACACTCGAGGAAACTTAATATTTTAAGCGCGACGTTGAATTCCACCAGTCAACACGCAATGCCTTTTGAATTCTGCGGAAAGTGGGGCACTGGAATTTCTTAATGGTAACGGAGTGTCTTAATATTAGGTTTCGAGGTTCCCTCTGCTTACCCTGCTATGTGCCCGAATATGGTGTAAAGCCAAAAACATATAATTACTTTTCATACGAGAAAGCAGAATTAAATAAAATATTTTACGACTAAAATAGTACTAGTTTATGATTCCGTCGGGAAAATACAGGATAACAATGATTTAATGAAAGCGACAAAGTTACAATTTAAAAATTCCACCACTGTTTATTATATGTACGTGTTCATACGTAGGCTATGATCTTGCTGCATTAGTAACGATGTAAGTATTATATTTTTTATTGAAAAAAATGCCGTTGTAATATTTATAGTTGTATGACCGTCAATATAATACCGTCATAATCAGTCAACTGGTGATCTTCTGGTTTACTTGACCCACCATTGGGCTACGTTAGGAAAAATAGATACACATTACAATATAACAGTTGAACCAGACTATCGAAAACATGGGAGAGAGTCTGGCAGTTAGTTAAGACATAGCGAAGGCCTTCGATCGAGTGTGGCAATAAAATACAAGTTTGCACGTTAACCACTAAAACACCCCATTCGTCGTGTCGCCAGTCTTCCAAAACACTCCCTTTATAGCCACACCCATTATAAATACATCGCCTCAGCTTTTCAGGCGTCTGCCAGTATCACGATCATCTGGAAAGCAAGGCCCTATTGGCCTCAACTCTACTTCACGCCAAAACAGAGATTGGACCTGTATATGGCCTAGGTTCAGCCTTATATGGAGTACTGATCTCATCTCTAGGCCGCTGCATCCCAGCATCTGCTTGACCCATTTTATCACATACAACGCAGAGCCATTTTAATCGTTAATGATCTGTGAAAGGCTTGACACTTTGGATTTGCGTAGAGACGTCTCTTCGCTGTGCGTTCTTTATCGCATTTATCATAGGGAGTGGCCTGAAGAACCGTTTGACCTATTACCGAATTGTCGAATTCTCTCATCACACAGTATGTCACAAACTTAAATACCATACATATCATCTGGACGTGTGACACTCCATTATTATGCGGTTTCGTAGGAACTTCCTTCCATGCGCCACACAATATGCCACGTGCACGCGTATCTCCACCCTAAAGGTCGGCAACGCACCTGTAGCA
>JAJHJA010001135.1:0-33846 GCA_021202915.1 Heliconius himera | reverse complement strand
TATGAAATATTTATTTAAGTTTTTATTCCCATTTCTTCGCTCTGGTGTCGAGGCAAAGTGCGGCGTTAGTTCTACCACTCCAGAATCCGGCAGAAAGTGGGGAACGGAATGTCTTAAAACTACGTTCCCCCTGCCTACACTGCTGTGAGCTTGATACAGCGTGAAGCTGATAAAAATATAAATTATAGTGATTGATAAGGTGATATATTTTAAAACTTACTTGATGTTGTATCGTCTCGATCCGTAGAATATATCAAAACTTATACAAAGCTTCGAGGCCATATATCATGCTCGTGCTGTAATCATCGAGTGAGTTCGATACATCAATACTCGTATATATGGTTATTCAACATCACTATTTTTGACATTGACAGTGACAGTAATTGTATGTAACAGACTCACGTGTGTAAATGCTATAATTTATAATAAAAAATATTAATTAAACTTTTATTTAAAAGCAGTTTAAGTATTCAATTTCGTTTGTAAATTCATATACGTATTAGTTGTTAAAGTGAAAACATAAACTTACATCATGGTAACATATATTTTTTTAATTCTTACATTTTGACCATAAAGTGGCATGTATGTTTAAGATTTATAACAAATTATATTGTATGTTACAGGGTAAACAACGTAAAACGAGAAAAATAGTAGAAAAGAGATTTGCGCAAATGAAGAAAGTAATAAATCCAAATGACAATAGGATAAAAGCTAAATTACGATCAGAGCCAGTAAAGAAGAAGAAAATTGATCCGCATGAGGTTAAAATCAGAGAAGTCCCACAAGCTAGTTCTGCTCTATTCTTTCAATACAACACTCAACTAGGACCTCCATATCACATATTAATTGATACAAACTTTATTAATTTCTCAATTAAGAACAAATTAGATATAGTTCAAAATATGATGGACTGTTTGTATGCTAAATGTATACCATATGTAACAGATTGTGTTTTAGGTGAATTAGAGAAACTTGGAAGAAAATACAGAGTAGCTTTGAGAATAATAAAGGATCCCAGGGTTGAAAGGCTTGCTTGTTTACATAAAGGAACATATGCTGATGATTGTATTGTACAAAGAGTGACACAACACAAATGTTACATAGTTGCTACTAACGATAGAGATTTGAAAAGAAGGATAAGGAAAATTCCGGGTGTGCCCATTATGTATGTAGCCGAACACAAATATACTATTGAGAGGATGCCAGATGCATATGGAGCACCAAAAGGGGCTATATAAAGTAGTCATTCATAATTTTATTGTATCCTTATTTTATACTATAGTAATAAATATTTTTTTAATTGTATTTACTTATTTTTATTATTAGAGGCCAGTTGTGGCACAGGGGCACAGTGTGACTGTAAAACCGCCTTTTTGTAAGTTTGATCCTCACTCGAGGAGATGAAATATTTATTTCAATTTATATTTCCATTTCTTTGCTCTGGTGTCAAGATAAAGTGCCGAGTTGAGTTCTGTGACTTAACACGCAATGCCTCCAGAATTCGCCAGAAAGCAGGGAATGGAGTGTCTTAACACTATGTTTCCATTGCCTACTCTGCTGCCTGTGTGCAGGATACAGCACAAAGCTGATTTATTTATTTTAGTTTTTTTATTACTACAAAAACCGTTATATGAAAGATGTACAAAATATCTTGTTCTATTTGTGGGTGATCCTCATTGAGTAAAAAGAAATATTATCTAACCCTTATGAATTAACATAGTGCCATTTGAACCATAATAACTGTCTATGTCACATGTATGGAGAACACATATAGAATTAAAAAAGAAAGCTGAAAAAGTAGTTTTTTGACACAAATGCAAATCATTCACTAGTGACTCATCTGGTGGGTTTCGAAAAGGGGCTGATATTCATAGGGTTTGAATATATGTTGAATACTCTTCCTAGAGTATTAGTCAGGCTGATCAGATTGGCAGGCGTGATAGTTAAAAGAAATTAATGATTCAAAGTAAGGGGAGATTACTTAATAAATAATAATATTATTTTTCACCATTTCCACATTCTCCTTAAGAAAAAATAATTAAAATAAAACAATTTATATTGATTTGTTCACAATACATATTTATTAGTTAAACTTGTACAATGTTTATTTAAAAATAATATATATTATATTGTTGTATTGAGTGCACTTGGAGAACCAACTACATCAATGATCTCCCCAATAGGCTTTGCTTCAATATCAGAAGTAGTATTACATAAAGATGGAGGAATATGTAGGGTCTGAAACAAAAAAAAAAAATTTAAATGAAATGATGATTCCCTCGTGAAAATTTTTAAAAAATCTAACATCAGGTTGGCCACGCTCTGTCGACCGTAATGTATTTAACATTCCGTTTTCAAATCTGATCTGTTAGAAAGTAGTAACAAATCTGTTAAATTTAATATAAATATTAAAAGTAAATCATTTAGTATACCTTTCCAGGGTTAAGCGCCTCATATTGATGTCTTAAGGCTTGAAGTTCAAATTCGTAGGATGCTAAAGCATTCTTAAGATCTAAAGCCAACGCTAGATCTGACCGTAATTCATTAAAGTGCTTGCAAATGGCCTCAGTTGGTGTTGGTGTTATATCTGTTAAAATAGAATAAATAATATGATATAGACGTTGTGGTGCCGGGGCACAGGCGTACGTCTATAAACGCGACTGTTGTGGGTTCAATACCCACTCAGAGAAGCGATTTATTTTATATTTTCATTTCCTCGCTCTAATAACGAGGCCAAACGCGGCGCTGGGATCCGCTACTCAATGAGAATTGCCAGAATTTGGCGGAAAGTGTGGAATGGAGTGTCTTAACACTAGGTATCGAGGTTTCCTATACCATTCTATGTGCCGGATACAATGTTAGGCTTAAATAAAATTTAAATTATAATTAGCTTAAGTAAAAAAAACTAAAATTAATTAAATAACAAAATATATTTTTTTATAACTTATAAAAAATGTAATGTAACAAGCAGCAAACACATGTAAAAAAGGTATTTTTCTTTCTTAGTGTGGAACATTTTAAAAATGTAAAAAATATATAAAAAAAGAAACTAAATATTTTTGAACAATTGTATAATATAGTAATTAAATTATATAAAAATATATTTACCAATATTCATAATACGCAATTCCTGTTCGATAGCTTTAGTTTTCCTCTGTCCCACGCCGGGCGGTAGCTTCATGCGTTGCGACCTCAGCCACACGCCCGTCCCTCGCGCTTCGGGGAACTTTATGCCGGACCACTCTACCGTCTGTTCATAATATATAGATTGAATTATTATGTTATTTTCAAAACAATTTTCTTTTTTTTATTTACGCTGAATTTTATATATAAAAATGTAAACAGAGGGAACCTAGTTTAAGTCACTCTGTTCTCCGTGCACCGCAGAATTCTCGTATGCTGAACACGCAGGCGACATTGCACGTTTAAGAACGAAATCCATCACGCTTTGCCTCGTTACTCTCATGTCTTCCATGCACAGACAGTGATCATTTACTATTTTATTATATATTTTATTCAAGCATGATCAGTTTTTAAAACCAAACAGATTAAAAAATAAATCAGCTTCACGCTGTATCGCGCACACTGCAGGGTAGGCAGAGGGAACCTAGTGTTAAGACACTCCGTTCCCCACTTTCTGCCGAATTCTGGAGGCATTGCGTGTTGAGTGGCAGAACTCAACGCCGCGCTTGTCCTCGCCACCAGAGCGAAAGAAATGGAAATATAAATTTAAGTAAATATTTCATCTCCTCGAGTGGGGATCGAACCCACAACCAGTCAGTTTTACAGTCACACTTTGTGCCCCTGCGCCACTACTGACCTCGAATTAAACCAAACAGATTAATAATAAAAATATACAATGACACTTACAACAGTCTCAACAGTCCGAATGGGCCTTTGTTGAGTTGCAATCTTTTTCTTGTGCAGTTTCCTATCATGTCGTCTTGCTATATTTGAAGCTGCACTCGGTGTAGAGACAATTTCATTGACGACATTCTGTTGGGAATTTGAAACCCCATTGCCGCTGTCCGCCCGAGAAATAAGTTTTTGTAAATCTTGTGTTTTTCTTTCTCGTTCCCTTTTCCTAGCTTCTATTTTCTTTAACTCGGCTAGTAGCATTTGTTCTTCATCAATCTATTTAAATTATTCGTTAAAATTTATTAGAAACGATATACTTTTTTTTTATTCACTCTGTGTCTCATATACAGCAGGGTAGACGGCGGAAACTTAAGTCCGGATTTATAAACAGCTCTAAAATCTAAAATCGATCTTGAAAGTGATTTACAAAAACGAGCCTTATGTTAAGACACTTAATTTTCGAGACATTGTTTGTTGAGCAGCGGAACTCAACGCCGCGTCTTTTCTTGTTATAGTGGAGATAAAATGTAAATAATTTATTGCCTAGAGTGGGAATCGAATCCAACCACCGCAGAGGTGTTGCTGCTGCGCCACGTCATGCCCATACATACCAGCATAATAATAATATTATATAATTTAATATGTAACTAACATTTTATCGTTACATAGTACAGTCGAAGTCGTGTACTGAACCTTAATCTAAGCAATATAGTTTATCATCTTCTCTCTGTATCAGGTATCAGGGAGAATCTAGTGATATCTAGATCTAGAGAGACCTTGAATTAGGGTGAAAAAAGAAAAACGAAATATACTATAAGAAAACTATACGAAAATCAGGATTATGGATTATTATGTATTTTATCAATCAAATCAAATATCATTTCCCCAAACGGAAATCGAACCAACACAACAATCGTATTTACAGTAACACAACAACATAAGTAGAATAATTATAGACATCTACCTGTTCTTGTGTCCTGTCGAATAATCGTTTAAGTTGTTCCTTCCTTTTCCTCTCATGTTCAGCGTCATAGTGATACACTCTCTTCTCCCCATTGACCATTGTCACCGAGTTTGACCAAGGATTAGTTTTAACCTAGAACAAAAATCAAACCAAAACAATATATACATATACTTTACAAAAAATATAGTTCATAAAAATATATAATATTTCTTTTTTTAGCTTCATGCTGTATTCCTTCCTGCAATTAGCATGATAGGCAGAGGAAACCTAGTGATAACACACTCCATTGTCTACGCACTGCCGAATTATCGTGACTTTACTTTATTTTGTTGAGTAGCTGAATTCAACAGCACATTTTGTCTTGTTACCAGAGCAAGGAAATAAAAAATACTAAATATGAAGTATTACCCCCGAGTGGGAATCGAACGCACAAACGTCGCGTTTACAGACGCACCTCGATATTATGTTTGTAATTATAAATAAATTTAAAGTCTAGGCTATTAATAAGTCCAAATCTTATAAAAACTAAAAACAAATCACGCAAGATGAAAAAAAGAGTTATCAATTTTATACAAACAAGCCAGCAATTGAATAAGGTATAACTGAAAGCAGCACAAGCAAAATACAATAGAAAATAGTATAGCACACTATAAAAGCACTAAAAGAGCCCACAAGCAACTATTTTCTCGTACAACACATGAAACAATATCAAGAAAAGACTTAACAAAATGTGACTTAAAAAGAGATCTAGCTAAATTCAGACATAATACTGTTATATAAAAAAGATAACCCACTGGAAATCACTAACTATGGTCTGATTAAGCCTACAACCAAGTGTGTATAAGGTATCCTACTATTCTTAGCAAAATTATTTCAATAATTGATAGAGAGCAAACGCTAGAATAAGCAACTGGCACTAGTAGTTCAAGGCAGATTTGGGCAAACTTTAATTGCAACTAACAACTAAATATAAAAAAAATACAATTTCTTTGTGCAGAAATCACAATTAACAATGAATTAAATATTAATTGTTCAAACAAACAAATGAGTTGATATTATTTTGTTGTTAATTGAAATAAAAATTTACCCAATTCTGGTTTAACGGTACCTCTTTTAAATTTGAATTGAATTCTAATCTACTAATACTATCTTCAAAGTACCTTATAAAAATAAATTGATTATCTTCTATAAACTACTTACTTTACTCAAAGTAGCACAAATACTATAATATCTTTCTTTCAAGTCCTCAACACTCCTGTCTCTGAATGCTGCACGGTCCCATCTATCATGTATTACTATAAATCGAAGATCAAATCTCTGGCACAAATCGATTAAATGATCAGTTTCCGCTTGACTCCAGTCTTCAGACTTTAAAAACTGGTTGTACTCTGATTCTGAATATGATGGGATTGATACTTGCTGTGAAAATAAATAGGTAATGTTTTTATTTATATTTATGAAAATTAGGTCATTGCCATGCAATGGGGGCAATATTCAATTGTGAAGATGATGGTTGTGGTTTCCATTTGAATTCAGGAGTTAATTTCATTTAATGCTTTGCCAAGACAAAGCTTTGCATTAATTTGCTTTCTGTCGCTAACCACACAACTTGTGTTATTCCGTGGAAGAAGTACTTTGAAATTCTTCAACTAGTCAATAATTTCTCTATACTATATGCAGAAAAATAATGTTTACACATAATTTACCTTATTGAACTGTGCAAATGGGTATTCTTTTGCATCATCAGATGCTCTTTTCCAATGATGAAATACAGCATTGTCTTTGCGGGCAGGGTTTGTAAACGGTGCCCACACCCATTTCCTTGCTTTTCTCATGCCAAGTTTAGCCTTAGTTTGTTTATAGGCTTTACCTAAGAAGTGTAAACAAATAAAAGACTTATTTAATGTGACTTTTGGTTATATTACCTATTGGATCAGATGTAAATAAAGTATTTTACCTGTATCTGTAGGTAGCAATGGAGGTAGGTCCTTGTTATCATTGTATAATAGAGCAAACACCTCGCGATGCATGCCTTCAGGACGACGGACAGCTTTTGCAGTAGCATATTTCTTTTTTATTTTATCACCATGTATTATACTATCCCTGGTTATCTCTGAAGCTCCAGGCTGTTCGATATCTAATATGTCCAAAATATCTGCCATTTTTATTATACGTTTTGTATAGTCATTTACTTAAGGACTAACTATACTTCTTTGTCTTATTTTTAATTTTTCTATACTATGATTTCTGAAACTTCGATATAGTAGAATATTATATTTTCTTTTTTCGGTCAATCACAATTCACAAAACATTGTTGACAGATTGAGAATATATTATGCCCACAGAACATTATGCCCCATATTCGGTGCTGCCAGTGACAATAATATTTTTTTTATAAATGATATACAAAAATTATCTTCATGTAATTCATTAAAAATAAATAACTTTTTTAATTTAAAAAATACATACTTTATTTATATGCATAGAAAATAAAAAGTAATATTAAATAGTCAAAATGCGTTTATTTTTTATTTATTTATTACCATTTAACAATTTAGTACAAATCCTCAACATACATAACATCTAAAAACCGTAACGATGTTAAAATTGTTCTTTATATTACACAATTAGAATTTCCAGTAAAAATAAGCACTATTATTCACAATTTTTTTAATATAGTTTTGATATTTTCTTTTTTGATAACATTATATAACATTTTCAACAATTTTGAAGTGTTATTCCACACTTAAGAAAGAAAAATCTTTTACATAGCGTGTTGAGTGGTAGAATTCATCGTCGGGTTTTTTGCCTTGGTGTTAGTGTGAAAAAATTAAAATATTAATAAATAATAATCATTCTCTCGAGTGGGGATCAAACCCACAACCGTCGCGTTACAGTCACACCCTTGTGCCCTTGCTCCACGACGGCCTCGTTTGTTTCATCTCGATTATAAAAATATATTTACCCTTCAGTCATCTAGCCAGATAAATTGAGACAAGCGGAAAATGGAATAGAGTACAGTACGATCAACGAATCGTTCCTACCCTGAAGTTAGGTTTTCTGGATCTGGGTTTTAGTTTTTGCGCGTTATTTACTCGAAAAGAAAATAACGAAAAGTAAGAAAAAAACCAAAAAATCAAGTCAGCTATTTACAGGGCGGCTTCAGGGCGGCCACGACTCTTCGACCGTATCGTGCCTAACTAGTGATGAACCACTAAACTAAGCAAAACAAAATATTTAAAATTCTTGGAAACCGTCCAAATATAAGGTTAAAATGTTAACACGTATCCAAACATTTTCATTTCATATATATATTCATTTTTTAATGTCGAAATATTTTCAGTTACAATTTTTACTGT
The DNA here is from genome assembly GCA_021202915.1 of Heliconius himera. Classification (NCBI taxonomy): domain Eukaryota; kingdom Metazoa; phylum Arthropoda; class Insecta; order Lepidoptera; family Nymphalidae; genus Heliconius; species Heliconius himera. Next base: position 25,665 of record JAJHJA010001135.1, on the reverse strand, counting down.
TTTCAAATGTTAATAAATAACCAAAAACAATTATGAACCGAAGAATAAAATAAAATATGTTAATAAAATTTAATTTATTCACAAAAATATATATTATTACGACCACATTTATGTACTTGCTACGCAGTTATGCGTTTAAGCACTCGTTGTACTGCAACGGAATTATCCACAGGCGCCTGTAATATAATAATACTATAATGTATTTATGAAAGTAACTAATTATAATATTACAGTAAATCACAACTTTTATAGTATAAATATTTTTATAATACTTGAAAAAATAAAAATGACTGAGTTGAGAGTTCAGACTTATAAAACATACTATACTTTTACATATATAACTACTTAACTAATGTTCTTAATGTTCTAATTTTACTTAGATATCTACTAATTATTTGCAATACGTTAATTTTATAAAACCCAGTTAAGTGCGAGTTGGATTCGTCTACCGAGGTTTCCGAACCAATTTTATGATTGTAGGTCCACAGGAAGTACTCTATAGAATTATATACAAAATGCAGTAAAATCGATACATAAATACTCGTATGCTTTGATTGCGTTAACTTAGAAGGTCATTTTTTTTATTTGCTTCAAAAGACCATAGAATAACTATTTGATTAATTTCAGCCGGACAGACGGACAGACGGACAACAATGTGATCCTATAATAATAATATAAATAATAGTTTCGTTTTTACCTTTTGAAGTACTGAACCCTAAAAAAAACTATTTTATAGTTAGTGGAGTATCTACTCTTTACGAAGCGCAAAACTTTAGATATTTGTTATTTGCACTACGCTAAGTTTAAAAAAAAATTATACCTAGCGTAGTAGTCAAAGAGAACAAAGCTTGCAACTTTACGAGTTCAATCTCTTTCACCTCATCCAGTTTTATCGCTCAAGATATTTAAATGAGCTTGAAAAAATTACTATAGGTATACAGGTGTAACGTGATCGACGGATCAACGATTGTCTATGGATAGAGCCGATTTTTAGTGGTTCGACAAATATCAAATAGATTTGTGGTTTTTTGAAAAAAAATCACGAATTCTCAATTATCTGCCGAACCACTGAAAATCGGCTCTATCTATAGACAACCTGATCGCTGATCTGCTGATCGCGTTACACCTTTATATATATTTTATATATCTTACCGATTGACCTGCTGCGTTTATGTAATAAAACCGTAATTTTTCCGATTCCCTGAAGTAACCTTCGACTAAACTGTTAACAACAAGGGTTTCCCTCGGCGCGTTTAAAAACTGAGACTGGCCGGACCATTCCAAATTATTAATCCACTCGAGTTGACCTGTCATGTATTATAAAAATATGTTATGATAAAATTTCATCTAGAATTTGCAACAATGTTTTTAGGCCAGCAGTGGCGCGAGGGCATAAGTGTGTGATTGTAAACACGACAGGTTGTGGGTTCAATTCACACTCTGGGAAATGAAATATTTGATATTTTTGTTTCTTCGCTCTGGTAACGAGGCAAAACGCGGTGTTCAGTTTTGCTACTCAACACGTAATGACCCCAGAATTCGGCAGAAAATGAGACACGGATGTGTCTTTGAGGGAGCGAAGTGTCTCAACACTAGGTTCCCAGGTTCCCTGTGCCTACTCTGCTATGTGCAGGATACAGCGTGAAGCTAATGAATATTATATAGAAATACTTACCAGGAGTATTAGAGACTGCATCTAGATTACCGTTATAAATATTTACAGTAAGGTTTGTGTTTCGAAGTATATTCTCGACTGTGGACAAAGATGATAAAAAATTCATTGTGTACCATCCACTAGCTTTAAAACATTAAATATATTATTATTAATTTTTGTTTATATGAAACATATATACAAAATAACGTTCTTGTGAAATTTATAGAAAAAAATATTGGATTATGCAAGAAATATAAGTTTTCATCCATTTATTAAAACCAGAGATTTTTTAATGCTATTTAGCTGAATAGAAGTTTAGTTTCTATTAATATATTTTCACATACCTTTGTTTACATTTGAAACCATGTAGGAGGATATAAAAGTTCGTATAGCATTTTCGCGTTGATAATCAAATCTGACATCGTCTCCAATACCGAGAGCAGGCGCCACCACAGTGTTCATGAAATTACTGGCATCAGATCTTACTGTATTTCGAAGATATTTTTCGTCTCTAGAAAAAACTAGTAATTTTTATGTTTAAAATTTCGTTTTTAATATATAATTTTTTAATTTTTTTAATATTTAATATAAGTTAATTAATTATTTAGCTTTACGCTGTATCCCGCACACAGCAGGGTAGGCAGAGGGAACCTAGTATTAAGACACTTCGTTTCCCACTTTCTGCCGGATTCTGGAGGCATTGCGTGTTGAGTGTCAGAACTCAACGCCGCGCTTAACCTCGACACCAGAGCGAAGAAATGGAAATATAAATTTAAGTAAATATTTCATCTCCTCGAGTGGGGATCGAACCCACAACCAGTCGGTTTTGCAGTCACACCTCGTGCCGCTGCGCCACGACCGGCCTCATCTAATTTCCAATATGAATAAAGATTAAATACAAGCACATTAAACACAAGCACAAGTGTGTGACTGTAAACGCAACAGGTTGTGGGTTCGGTTTGCCCTCGAGGAAATAAAATATTTTCATTTCTTCACTCTACCATTTCTATCATTTCTACACCCAATGCCTTCAGAATTCGGCGAAAAAAGGAGAACGGAGTGTGAAAAAGGTGTCATTTTTTAAGTTTCTTTATTTAAAGATTAAAAGAAGTATTTTAAAAAAATATTCTATTAATTAATATTCTAAATTAGATTAAGAATATTTAAGTAATAAATTCTTTACCACAACAAATACTACCGAAAATAAAACTTTTAAAGAAAACACGATTCCTTTTATTCACAAATATAAATAAAAAAAAAAATAAAAAAATTAATTAATTGTACTAGTACCTTTGTTAAAGTCTTTAGTTAATTTTTCAACAATATTAAAAATAAAAATAAAAATATATATTTAATTAATTGTACTAGTACCTTTGTTAACTAACGTCTTTAGTTAATTTTTCGACAATATTAAGAATAAAAATAAAAATATATATTTAATTAATTGTACTAGTACCTTTATTAACGTCTTTAGTTAATTTTTCAACAATATTATCCAAGTTAACAGCCACTGCGCCGGCTTCATTGTTTACAAAATGTCTTAAAGAATTGAACTGATTGTACGCTTCAATAAAATCTTCTCTTTCTACTAGAGAGGTTGTCAAGCTTGAAAAGTTTTCAATAACAGTCCTTCCTTTTCCGTCTATGTAACCTAGTTCTTCCAAATAAAAACCCAGCTTAGTCAAAGTTAAAGCTGGTGAAATAATAGGGTTCCCCAGGACAATACCTTTAAGATTATCCGATACTTCGCCGTTCTGTAAGGAATTTAAATATATATTTTTTTGTTGTAGAATTTTTTTTTGTATTATAGAACATGATTTTACTTACATTATAATATATAATAATCTAACACTGCGAAAATCACAGATCTTGAGGTCGTATTTATTAACTTTAGAGAGTGAATTATTATAAGTTGAGACCAGTCGTGGCGAAGGGACACAAAATGTGACTGTAAACGGGACAGGTTGTGGGTTCGATTCGTTCTGGTATTGAGGCAAAGCGTGGCGTTGAGTTCTGCCACTCAACACGCAATTCCTCCATAATTGGCGGAAAGTGAAGTACGTACGTGTTTAACATTAAGTTTCCTTTGTTTACCCTTTTGTGTGCGGGATACAGCGTGAAGCTAAAAAAAGTAATGTAACAATGCAAACAAACATATTTTTTGGGTTCCGCAGACAAATTGCATAAAACGGATGGATTTATCATGTTTTTTTTGTCACTGGCCACTTTTAACTATAAAATATTTTTTACAAAACTTATACGTATGAAGTATGAGAACAGGTAGGTTACTTTTAAAATTACTTTCAGGTTACTAAAGCTCTCTTATTTCCCCTCTTATTTTTATAATAACGCTTTCAACGAACATTGGTTTTAACGGAAGATTTTGAAATATATTATAGTTATTTCAAAAACTGTAATATATTTACAGTTAGTCTTTCTCATTTATACAATCATTATGAAAAAATAAAATGATTTTGACGGGTGGAAAATTATTGTGATAATATGTACGTGATATAATATATAATACATAATATGTATACTTGCTACTACTACGGAACCCTTTATTTAGACTTGCTAAAATAGCAAAAATTTTTGCTTGACTAAAATATATTAATAGTTATTTTAACAATTTACTATATTAATAACTAGCGGCCCGCCCACGGCTTCGCCCGCTTAAAATACATGATTATTGATTTAAGCAGAATTGATTGACAACTATAATAAATTAAATTAAATAAATAAATCAGCTTCACGCTGTATCCCGCACACAGCAGGGTGGGCAGAGGGAACCTAGTGTTAAGACACTCCGTTCCCCACTTTCTGCCGAATTCTGGAGGCATTGCGTGTTGAGTGGCAGAACTCAACGCCGCGCTTAACCTCGACATCAGAGCGAAGAAATGGAAATATAAATTTAAGTAAATATTTCATCTCCTCGAGTGGGGATCGAACTGACAACCAGTCAGTTTTGCAGTCACACCTCGTGCCGCTGCGCCACGACTGGCCTCACACCCTATAATAGAATGACAAACAAATATAAAGACAACATACAACAACATATATAATATAAAGCCAACTATAATGACTTCTAATATGATTTTTTGTTACTTTAATCTGTAATATTCTATTACGATTTTTTTACGACATTATCGTAACTTCTGTAAGAATTTTTGATTGTTCGGAACTAAAAAATATGACCAATGTCGATATTTGATATTCATAAAATATACATAAAGCTAATTATTTATTATATATATATACATATATATATATATATATATATATATATATATATATATATATATATATATATATATATATATATATATATATATATATATATATATATATATATATATTTGTAACATTACGTTCTTTTTACCTATGTTATGTTTTTTAAAGCTCTGTTAAATGTGCGGATGTCACTTAATAATTGTACTGCTTCAGAAACAGTCTTAAATGTATAATTATTAATTTGGTTAAGGATTCATAATATTCTTTGTAAAATAACTGTAATGTTTGCATATTAACTCCTGTTTGCATATTATTAGATAAATGAATAATTGGTAAATATGTAGTTATTACAGAGTACACGTAGAAAGGATGTTTTTAGGCATTTTTATATAGATTTATTTGGGGATCGAACCCACAACCAGTTGGTTTTACAGTCACACTTCTTGCTGCTGCGCCACGACTGGCCTTGTTTACTTTATTGTATAAAATATTGTATAATAGTGCTTCAAAAATATATATTTTTATCAACAGTCATATAATCAAGACGTTTCGAATGTCATTCTTTAGCCAGGGTCATACCAGCGCGATTTCTATATAACATTCGCTGGCAAGCTAATGCCTTGAGTTCATTCAAATGACGATAACTTTTTTTTTAATGAACCGATTTTGATGAAACAAAGTTTAGAACCTAAATTGAGTTAAAACAAAGCAATTGGTGAAATTTTCAAGTAAATCGGTTCAGTAGTTTCAGAGAAAAATGCGGACAACAATATGTCGACAGACAGACAGACAGACAGACAGACAGACAGACAAGAAATTCAAAAAAAATCTTTTTGCTTTCTATTAGTCTTTTTAAGTATCCCTCTATCCATTTCAGTCAAAATTACTAAATGTACAGACAAAATATTTTTACTGTCTTATTATATATAGAGATTAATAATACCCACTTCATGTATTTTAAGAGCTAAATGGATAGCGATTTGAGCACCATCTGCTTGACTGCAGATATAAAGAGGAGACTGCTTATACTCTTCGTTGACATCGTAAAATGATTGTATTGTCCTTAATAAATGCTCGACTGAAAATAGTTTGAGATAATTAGTATTGAGAAATTATAATTGAGGCAGTGGTGGCGCAGTGGCACAAACGTGAAAGTTAACGCGACGATTGTGGATTCGATTCTCATTCAGGGGAATGAATTATTATTGTTATTCGTTTATATTTTCATTTCTTCGCCCGTAACAAGGAAAATCGCGCTGTTAAGTTCCGCCACTCAACACGTAATGCCTCGATAATTCAGACAGAACGGAGTGTCTTAACACTAGGTTCCCTCTGCCTACCCTGCTATATGCGGGATACAGCGTGAAGCTGAAAAAACATATAATTAAACATGTACCTATATATGATAAAAATATATATTACAATATTTATAGCAATACGAATAAATTAAAATTAAAAATATATTATATATAACAATTAAAAATATTTACATTTTCACACATATTTCATTAATAAATCTGAAACTTAGAGATAAAATTTAAAAATTAAATTTGATATAAAAACTTTCATTTTGCTGTAATATATTGAATATCATGTAGTGAAATTACCATTTTCATCTAAATTAGGAAATTGGTTGTCTTCGAGATTTCTTTTACTGAAACCTGTTCCAATTGGAGCATCAACGAAAAGCAGATTGTAATCATTTATCTGAAAAAAAAAAACAAGTTAGTAACGTTTTTAGGTCACTGTTGTAATACTTCTGAGGCCAGTCGTGGCACAGAGGTACAAACTGTGACTGTAAAACCGACTGGTGGTGAATTCGATTCCCACTCGAGGAGATAAAATATTTACTTAAATTTATATTTCTATTTCTTCGCTCTGGTGTCGAGGCGAAGCGCAGCGTTGAATTCTGTCACTCAACACTCAATGCGTCCAGAATTCGGCAGAAAATGGGGAACGGGATTTCTTAACACTAGGTTCCCTCTGCCTACCCTCTGTGTGCGGGATACAGCGTGAAGATGGTGTTATAATACTTGTACGTGTATCATCTGAAAGTTTTAAAGTTTTAAGAAAAAAATTAAGCAAAATTTGAATTACACAAAAAAAATGGCGTTTATAATAAAATCGAAAATAAAAAAAGAAATACACACCCAAGAATCTTGTCGTCTAGTTAAGTTAACATTATAAGGGCCAAACATTTCAAAGTTTGCATAGAAGCTGGACGACAAGCCAGTGACGCCGTTTACCCAAAGAACTATTGGACGCGAGCTCCTGGACGTGGACAGCGTTGGGTAGAACCACCAGAACATATCGTTTCCGTTCATCCTTGTGTAAGCTGACGTATAATCGAGATCACCAATGCCATTGCCTTTTAATCCTGTCAAATGGTACATATAATTATAGCTTTTTAATATGAAAAGACAATACTTAGCTGTAGGTACACCGTACTTTACGTAACCAAAATTAAGAACTTTCCTATTAAAGCCGCCTTTAAAATACGTTTTAGAGATTAACAACATATACATAATACTAATTTACTTCGAGTGCGAATCGAACCCACAACCTGTTGTGTTTACAATCGTGTCGGTCGCAATAAAAAACGCACTTCATGTTCATGTAACATTTTAGATTTCGAAGCGTACATTAGAATACTTGGTTTTAATTTTCTTATTAAGATTAACCTACGGAGTGAGCTTCATTAAAAAGCGTTTATGTTTTTTAATGACATTCTCTGTAAAGTATTTTGCTTTCGTGCTCACAAAATTCTATTATTATTATAATTAATTACTCACGTATTTGTAAATGTAATATACAAGTAAAAATTAATGACTAAAAATAAATGAAATACTATAATGATATAAGTAAAAATAAATGAATGTATTAATTTTTAGCTCTACGCAGGTAGATTTCGGTGTAGCTGTGTAATTTCTTGTGTAATATTTCTATAGGTGATGCATTTAGCAAAATGTAAAAACATATTATTAAGGCATTAACTTTATTATAATACATCTTACTTACTTATCGTAGTATAGAGATCGTCTGCACGAACAAACCACCATATCAGTACACCCAAAGAAACACCTAAAATTATACTTATAATTGCTATGATTATTATTTTAGATTTCGACATTTTTTTTCTTTTTAGTAAATACTTCAGAATTCTTTCCGCACTGAACTTCTAGTATCAATATTTTAACTGTGTCATTCAATAGGGATATCTTATCAGTTGTAAACAATAAAGAATAAGATTAAGATTTCAAAACTGATACTACCTATTATGTAGCGAAATACCGTATATTTTAATGTGCACAAGTATTTTTACGTATATATAGTATTTAATGTATATATATTTTTTAGCTTCACGCTGTATACTCGTACAACGTTTCTAATACGTCTACATTTTTTTTTAAATAAATCAGCTTCACGCTGTATCCCGCACACAGCAGGGTAGGCAGGGGGAACCTAGTGTTGAGACACTAATAAAAATTAATATTTCATTTCCTCGAATGGGGATCGAACCCACAACCAGTCGATTTTACAGTTACACTTTGTACCTCTGCGCTACGACTGGCCTCATTTTTTTATAAGTAAGTAATTAAGTGAGTCAACTTAGAGAATGTTAATTAAAAAAATATAAATTTCGATTTTCTTATAATCTCTAGGTACAAAACATCGTAATCGTATAAAATTTTATTATAATCAATTTAAGGAAATTTTGACACAAATATTAAAAAGAGAATTGCAGAATGATAAGAGAAAACTGAGGGATTATATTTATCTGCTGATATATTATATTAATGATCGTTTTATAGTTGATAAAATAATATTCATTATCAACATTGAGGTGTCATAATATTAGCCTATCGTTATTATCTTTATTTCAGTTTACAAGGTAATTTATTAACCATTACAATGTAAATATACTTCATGTATTTTGATTATTTTTAAAATATTATTCCACACGTAGAAAAACGTAGAAAATATTTATTTAGAAAACGTATAAAAATTTGAACGTAGCGGAACTGGCGCGCTTCCTGGAAACCGACCAGGCGCTCTGACCACTAAGCTAAAGCAACATTTTTATACGCGTTTTCTAAATAAGTATTTTTTTGTCTTAATTGTAGAATAACACTTTAAAATGTTAAAAATAATTAATAAATAGTATTCTCTCTTGCCAGACGATAATTCTTAGTAAATCTCCAGAATTCGGAGGAAAGTAGGGAACGGAGTGTCTTAACACTAGATTCCCTCAGCCTACCCTGCTGTGTGCCGGATACAGCATGAAGCTGATTCAAATTTTAAGAGTTTTAACATATGTAAAAATTTTTTTGAAAAGCTATAAAGAGTCTTATGCCTGTCTTTAGTCTCAATAATCTGGTGTTTTTAAGTTATTAGTTTTTAAATTAGTCATGTTTCCTATTGTACAATTGAGACGAACTTCCTCATTATCTACACAATAACTTATAAATTAAGGTCGTTTTTTTACATGACATTCACCATCTTTCCTGTTAACTAAGAGTGAGTTTATATCCGTGTATGAAGATTGTTTTCTTGTGTAACAATTAACAAGGCAAACTACCACTAACTTTTTGCGACTTCCTGTTAAATGTTACATTAGAATTCATACATTCAGTCAGCTTCCTGCTGTATCCCGCGCACAGCAAGGTAGGCAGAGGGAACCTAGTGTTAAGACACCGTTCCCCATTTTCCGCCAATTTCTGGAGGCATTGCGTGTTGAATGGCGGAACTTAACGCCACGCTTTCCCCTCGACATCAGAGCGAAGAAATGAAAATATAAATGCAAATAAATATTTCATCTCTTCGAGTGGGGATCGAACCTACAACCAGTCGATTTACAGGCACAGTGCCCCTGTGCCACGACTCGCCTCAAAGTCAAGCTGGTTACACGAGAAGCATGCAAATTATTGAATTAAATGAGAAAAAAAAATATAAATATCGAATATATTTTATTATGATGCTTGTATATGTAAATATACTTATTAAATAAAATATAATAAGAGAGTTAAAAAGAAATTTATCCAAATGATGTCATATCACGAAGGAAAGCTCTGCTCCCTGCTGGATTGTCCCTCGGTACCTACAAAATACAGAAATTTTTAAATACAACGTAATAAGTTAAGATATAGGTACCCACATAAGTATCCATTGTTTTGAAAAGAGTAGAGGAAACTAATGATAACACTTCCTTTTTTATTGTAAGTAACAACTCCGACGAGTTGAGGATCAGAACTTTACTACACTTCTATTATTCAAATTGAATCTAGTAACGACAAATATTTAAAAAAAGCAGTGTCCTCAAAGGATTTTTTAAAATAAATAAATCAGCTTCACGCTGTATCCCGCACACTGCAGGGTAGGCAGAGGGAACCTATTGTTAAGACACTCCGTTCCCGGATTTTTGCCGATTTTTTGAGGAATTGCCTGTTGAGTGGCAGAACTCAACGCCGCGCTTGTCCTTGACACCAGAGCGGAGAAAAGGAAATATAAATTTAAGTAAATATTTTATCTCCTCGAGTAGGGATCGAACCCACAACCAGTCGGTTTTACAGTCACACTATTGTGCCGCTACCCCACGACTGGCCTCAGGAATTTTTATTATGTGAATTTTGAAGTGGGCCCTATTTTAAGAAAATAATACTTACACTATGTCCGGCTTTGTTAATCCAGAAAAATCTAAAATTTCTATAAGATTTAAAATAGCCTTCTAGTCTATCTTCCTCCCATATGGGTTGTCGTGGAGCATTTCTATATCCTTCAGCACCCGGCCACTGAAGTCGGTCGATCCAAAGAATTTGGCCTAAAATATGATTTGAATTAGAGACACTTTAATTACTAAAAAAACCGGTTTAAATAAAGACTCTATACAATGAATGCAGGAAGCGAATAAACTGGATGTATTATATACATATTCTACTGAAATATCGTCCGTCGTCCGAATATTTTTCCTTAAATTTCGTTATTTATTATATTTATATGTATTAACTTCAACCTGTTATTCAGATTTACAATATGATTTCAAAGTAATATAAAAAAATAATATTATGTATGTACTAAGCACTTACCAGGCGTATCGCAAATGAGATCGAGATTACCATTATACTTAGTAAGGATAATGTCCGTTTCATTTAGAAGTCTCTCGACTGAAAAAAAAGTTACAATGTTAAAGTCAGCTATATATATATATATATATATATATATATATATATATATATATATATATATAGCTTTTTCTTTTTGAGGCCGGTCGTGGCGCAGCGGCACGAGGTGTGACTGTGAAACCGACTGGTTGTGGGTTCGATCCCCACTCGAGGAGATGAAATATTTACTTAAATTTATATTTCCATTTCTTCGCTCTGGTGTCGAGGCTAAGCGCGGCGTTGAGTTCTGCCACTCAACACGCAATGCCTCCAGAATTCGGCAGAAAGTGGGGAACGGGAGTGTCTTGACACTAGGTTCCCTCTGCCTACCCTGCTGTGTGCGGGATATAGCGTGAGGCTGATTTAATTTTGATTTAATTTTTTTTTTCTTTATGGAAATATATTAATTCATATATTGTTGTAAGTTTTGTTGAGCTTAAGATAATATGTTTTTTTCGTAAGTAAATATAATAGTTTGAGGTCAACGTGGCCCAGTAAATGTGACGTTGTGGGTTCGATTCCCATTCGTTCAGGTAAGAAGATAAAAGCGCAGTGTTGAGGTCTGCCACTCAACATTCATTAATAATTATTTTTTAGCTTCACGCTGTATTCCGTACATAGCAGAGTAAATTTAGTGCTAAGACGGAGTGTCTTTAAGTGTCGAAACTAAGACCCGAGTTAAGCCGAGATTTTTTCTATCAACACAAATTTCTCCAATTTATACTTTACACCAAATAAAACAAAAAGTTAAAACAGTAAATCTTCACCAGAACAAGCTGCCAATTCCCCGCCGTCGTTATCAGAAGACCAACAAGACACCCACAGTAGAAAGACAGCCGGTACTTATACTATTACCATTAACAACATTTTAAGAAGGGCTTCCATAAAAACTATATTCAAGCCTAACAAAAAAGTGAGCCAATTCTTGAGACCAGTGAGAACCAGACCAGTGTGCAGGCGTATACAAAGTAGACTGTGACTGTAGCTTATCATACATCGGTCAAACAAAGAGAAGCATCAATGTTAGGGTGAAGGAACACATCTTTAATACCAAGAATGGCCATGTATTGAAGTCAATTATATGTGGCCATACTGTGGATAAACCCAGACATTACATCAGGTTTGATAAGCTCCAAATCCTCACTAAGGAAAATAGATATAAATATATCGCAAATATATAGCAGATCATTCTAAGAATCTAGAATGATCCGCGAGTCTATTGAAATACAAAAACATCCTAATATCAATAGAGAGATAAAATCTTTGAAGTCTCAAACCCATCATACCAGAAGGCAAGATAGTCAGCTCATTCTGCAAGAATCCAGGACAGTACGCGAGGCAGTCAAATCGTTGTAGTATATATAATAATTATGTTAATTGACAGATGGTTACAACCTCAGTCTGCCCGTGACCACGGACTACTGCAAAGTGTTCGAAACGTTGGGTTTCCAAATATGTTGTATGTATTGTTTTTATACAACTCCGAGATCCAAAGGTTGCCTGGAAGAGATCGCTTTAAGCGATAAGGACGCCTTGTTGTATTTTATTGTTAATTTTAAGTTTGTACTTTGTTTTTTTAATGTGCAGTAAAGTATATTTATTATTATGGAGAATACTAAATATAAGAGATTAATCAGACATGATCTGCCTGTATATCTATGGTATATCTATGCAGACAGATCATGATCTTATGAGGGTTCGAATAATATTTTTTTAACAAAATCTTTATACTTAAATAAATATTTCATGCAGATTGCATTTTAAGTAATGGATTTAGCAAAAAGACATTGCCATTTTTATGAAAGTATGTGTATTTAGTATTATAATACGTATTCTACGAGATTGGCTTCTCTTAGTGATATTGATCTAGATTTGATGTTGTACGGTTATTGTTAACTAAAAATAACTGCTTATTCTCATATTATATACATACTGCTTTTGGTGACAGGCTTCATGAAATCCTCTCTTAAATAATCGAAAACAGTTGACGAAAGAGAGCTCCACGTGATGTTTTCGGGGATGTTCAGCCATTCTTTTACTTTAGTATTCATTAGGATGTCGAGATCCCACTGCTGTCCCTCGGGCGTGGAGTAGGGTCGGTCACGAATCATCATATCTCGAGATATTTCTATGCAGAGATTACATTTTATGCATATATAATTAGATGACAAAGAATTGTTACGTAAATTCTAAATAATATATATTCTAAATAATGTATATTCGAATTGACACATATACGAAGAAATTTAGTTATTAGTAATAATAATAGCCTTTTAATACATAATTGAATTATATATGGTATATATACTCGTATATTAATAAGCATATACAAAGATACAGTATTTGCAGAAGGTTATATAAGGTATTTCAAATTAAAAAAATCACGTTGTATTCCACACAAAGCAATGTATGAAGAGGAAAGCTATTGTTCCCCATTTTTGGTCGAATTCTGGAGGCATTGCGCGTTTAGTGGTGGAACTAAACGCTGCTTTGCCTCGACACCAGAGCGAAGAAAAGCAAATATTAAATATTAAATTTTCTCGAATAGAATGGAACCCAAAACCTGCGTTTACAGTCACACTTTGTACCCCTGAAAACATATCTACAAAACTTATACATAATTTATAAAAAAAAATCTCACTCACCGTAAGCACTTCGCAGCGTGTCGGGCAAATTTACCTGCATTTTGGTCAAAATATTGTAAAAATCGACACTCGTTGTAGCTCTAAACACAGCTTGTTGAGTTGCCGACCACTGCATTGTGGAATTAACGTACAACTCTTCATTGAACAACCGTTCAGCCTCTGCAGCATTTCTTTGTATATCCTCATATCCAGCTTCATCTACAAGACCAGCTGCTAAAAGCAACGGCCCCCAAGTGAGTGTACTGTCGACGGGTGATATCCATGCGTTACCCATAGCAATTCCTTGTAGTTTTGAACTAATATTTCCGACAGTTTCTGCCTATGTATATATAAGATTGAATTAGTTAAATTTAAAATCAGCTTCACGCTGTATCCCGCACACAGCAGGGTAGGCAGAGGGAACCTAGTGTTGAGACATTCCGTTCCCCACTTTCTGCCGAATTCTGGAGGCATTGCGTGTTGAGCGGCAGAACCCAACGCCGCGCTTAAGCTTGAATTAGTTAATAATATTAATTTATTTGACAAAATGATAACTATAAGTGTGACTAGCGTCGATTGTTTTAACTTTAATTAACATAAAGTTGACGAAGGTATTATTAGGCTCAAAATTATCTACTGTGAAGGCCAGGAGAGGCGTAGGGGCACAAGCGTGCTACCGTAATAGCGACAGATTGTGGGTTCGATTCCCGTTCTTTAAATAAGTTAAGTAATTAAACTTAGGTTCCCAGGTTCCCTCTCCTCGACTCTTCAAGTTAACTGTATATAAAAATAATATAATACTATTATATTACCAATGCTAGTCATGTATCTACGTTAATGTCATACTGCTTATTTTCTATTTAAAACAAATATACTATAACCTAGTCACTAATAGAAAACCTCCAAAATAAGAACACATAGAAAAACACCTAGCAATACGATACTTGTATCAGTTAATTATTTAATTATTTAAAAGATTTAAAGTAAGTAGGTACCTCATGCATCCGAATACCCATGTCAACCGCCATCTTCCCGCCGTACGACTGCCCGTAAATGTATAGTGGTGTTACCTCAAACTCAGGATTGGACTGATAGAATTTTCGCATTAGTTCAACGAAATCTAAAGCTGTGTAAATAAATGAACATCGCTAATTGTATTGGAATCTGGTGAGTAGTTATTAAATAAGTAATACGTTTATTAGAGGTCAGGCACAAGCGTGCTGTAAGTGCGACAGGTTGTGGGTTCGATTGTGACTTGACGAAATTAAATATCTAATATTTTCGTTTACGAAGCGGCGTAACATAACGCCACACATTGCCTCGTTTCTGGTAACGAGGCAATGTGTGGCGTTATGTTACGCCGCTCATCATGCAACGACTACAGAATTCCGCGAAAGGTTAACCTAACACTAGGTTCCCAGGTTCCCCCTGCCTACCCTCCTATGTGCAGGAAAACGTGAAGCTGATATGTTTATATAACGTATCACATTCTGTTTTTGTTGCATTATGGCACTGGTTCAAAGAATGTGTGTTCGATTCCATTTGAGGATATACAAACAAAACGTTATGTTTGTATTCGTTACTGAAATATTTACTTAATAGTATGTACATTTTGCCTTATTTTTTTAATAAAATATATAATTTATATAACGTAATTACACTAATCAATAATAATTATATAATAAAAAACTTAAATATTATTACCTATCCGATCGTTTGTAGTCGTTAAGTAACTTGGATCGTCTACGTAGCTAAAGCCTGTCCCAACAGGATTATCCACAAAGAGTACATTAAAGTTTTTCACCTGTAAGTAAAGCTGACGTTGTATTTTTTTGTTAACTTTGGTAACTTATTCAGTAAGAATATATTATGCTGAATTTTATTGTTAATTAGGTAAAAGGAAATATAAATAAGAAAAGAATCGGTTAAGAGAGAGTTGGACTCGCCCATCAAGGGCTCCGTATAAATTTCAGTATTGTATTTACTTTTTGTCAAATTTCATGATTGTGGGTCTATGAGAACTAACCTACAGAATTGATCACGCGGTGAATAAAGTTGACGAATTAAATTTACGAGCCTGGATTAACTTATGAAATTAATACCTAGAAAATGTTCATATTTCATATTTGTAAGATCTAACTTCGTGTCTAAATTTATAACAGTGGGTTCACGGGAAGTACCCTATAGGCTAATTGCGGAATGCGGAAAATTTTATACTTAGTGCAGATAAAAAGATAGATAAAATTTCGTAGGGATCTCGAGGTAAAAGATCTGGATAGACGGACAACAAATTGACCCTATAAAGGTTTCGTGCTTTCTTTTGAGATACAGAACCCTAAAAATATATGCTTCAACCAAACAAGAGACGTTTGATATTTCTTTCGGTAAAGATTCCAAATTTCACTTAGACGTTTAAGTTATCTAAATATTATCTGCGTTGACATACATATAACGACTCACCCAGGTATGATTTCTCTCTTGCAACGATAGATCGAGAGGGCCCAGTATTTCAAAATTGCCTATGCCAGTGGACGAGCCCCCGGGACCGCCTTGCAGCCATACTATCAAAGGCCTCTCGGTATAATTTGCCACATTTGCCGTTGTATAAAATAGCCAGTAAAACATATGAGCTCCCTCTCGGACAGTGACATATTCGGACTTTTGTTTATAGTTTTCCAATTGAGCTGAAAAAAAGTACAGAGAGATAGATGTTAAATTTTTTTGCAATTATATATTTTTTGTTGTTGATTTTGTATAATAACTAAATGTAGGAAACCTGGGATCCTAGTGTGAATATATGTCTTAAGACTCCGTTCTCGTTAACACTATTTCTGCCGAATTCTGAAGGCATTGCATGTTGAGTTGCGGAACTCAACGCCGCACTTTGCCTCTACACCAGAGCGAAGAAATATAAATTCAAAAGTAAATATTTCATTTCCTCGAGTGGGTATCGAACCCACAACATGTCACATCTACCCAACACACAGGCTAGTGTTTCTGCGCTACCACTGAAAAATTTAATATTTAGTACATACCATTTGCACAATGTCCAGCTAATATCGACAATAGAAGTAAGTAGAATATCATGATCGTGACGTCTTATATGTTTAGTAAACTGAAGACCGAATACCAATGAGGTATCAATGCACGTGTTTAGCCGCTGATATGATTATAGATATCAAACCGTTTTCGATTTTATTGCTATCTTTATGGAGATCTATAATACTTTTAATATCATTGGTAATATATAGTTGATTATAGTTTTAATAAAATATAGTGGATTTACTAGAATAATTATTATGAAAAATAGAATCGATTATACTTTTTCGAGCTAGCTCATTGCCAAATACTTTTCAGAAAACGTATAAAAATTTTGAACGTAGTGCTGTAACGTAGGGCAAAGCTGATTGCCAGGAGGCGCGGCTCCGTGTGATGCCGGCCTAGAATAGGATCATCCTGGCACTGATGGTGTCGCAAGAGGCGACTAAAATACGTGTGGTAGAGTCACGTCGCCACCAATGGCAACACGCATGGGCAGACTCGACCGGATCATTACCATCCCCGGCATTTAAAACCGGCGTTAAGTAGTGGCCTTATGCCACTGCGTTTCGCATCAGGTAATGCCGGGCTTCGACGCCCAACCTTTACACCTCCCTGGAATATGATAGCGGCCCTCAAAGAGAAACTACACCAGGAGGGTACCAGCATGCAGCAGCATCCGGTGCTAGAGAATCCCTCCCTGAGTCCTAAGCTAAATAATCATCCACACCAACTGGATAAATGGCAATCCACTACTATGCGATTTCGTAGGAACTTCCTTCCACGCGCCACGAAACTCTGGAATGGCCTATCCGCGGTACGGTACCTTCAAAAAGCGCGCTCCACCCACTCTATCTCCACCTTAAAGGCCGGCAACGCACCTGTAGCTCCGTGGGCGGCGATAATCACGTACTATCAGGAGACCCGAACGCTCGTTTGCCTTGTACTTTTCCATAAAAAAAAAGCTGAAATTTTGAGAACTATTAGGCTAATATGTAGTTATCTACATACTGTTTTATAACAGTGTGCGTATTCACTAACTTAAAAGTGAGTGAGTGAAGTGAGGGGACCTTTCTGAAGTAGCGCCAAATAGAGGTATATCTCTGTCTGGAAGGATGTATCGGATTTCGGATTGATCTGGGTGATTTTAGGAGCTCTTGAAATAGTCCGTAAATAATAGCAGGAGTAAAGGCACACGTAAAGGGTCTGGTAATAATAAATATATTTTTTTATATTATTCTTAACAACATATTAAAATACAAGCGTTTCTACTTTAACGTAGGTGAGAGTGTACCTTAAGTTGGCGCTACCTCTGAAAGGGTCCCACTTTCAAATTAGTAAGTACGCATACCGTCTTAACTATATATTAGACTATTAATTCTTAAAATTTCAGCTTTGCTAAGATGACGTAGGTCTGAGGGCCCTGGGATCTCAGTCTGGTACGATAAATACCTATTACCTAGCTATTATTATTTTTTACTTTTAGTTATTATATAGAATTATATATTTATTCTCATCCTTTAACTATAAGTGAAAGCTTATCTTGATTTGTCTCAGTAAATTATTAATTTTCTTCGAAATGATCACATAAAAAAGAAAACCAGACGTAAACATGCTGAAAGTTTCATAGAATTTATATTTTATCTTATTTCAATATAACTTTTTACAAAATATCTTTTTACTTTATCATTTTTTTGAATATAATAAAAATATGGCAACTTTTAAACTTTAACTAAATAAATAAAAAGTTTTTAATAGCCTATCACAACACCGTCACGGGCTACAATCAAATCTAATTTTCAATTGCGCGAATTATGAGGACACATAGGAGGATGTCCTTTGTATACTACTTTGTTATATACGAGTATGTATATCCATTCAACATGTGAAAATCACGTGTTCCGATTTGGTTAGCAATTGCTCTTTAGCATAGTAGAGTTAACAAAGATAACATGTCTAGTGTCCAGACACTCCACTCTCCACGCTGTTTAGCCTGTCACTTATCCTTTAGGTTTAAGTTTAAGTAGAAGTAGTAGTACGTAGGCAGAAGGAAACCGAGAACATAGTGTTAAGACACTTCGTTCTCATTAAGACACTTCTGTTGTCATTAACACAATTCCGTTCCCTAATTTTCGCCGAATCCTGGAGTGGAAGTCGAACCCAAATCAATAGAACCCAAACCACTTTTACAGTCACACGTCTCTACTATCCATTCTCCACATTCTGCTAGAATCAAAGACATTTCGTTTGAGTATGGAGATCCAACAACGTGCTTCTTATTATCAGAATAGGAACATTTGCTTCGCTGCATACGCATGGATGATCACCACGTCACATACAATACTAGACGACCCGTTGTCGCGAATAAAAAATAATATATTAATATTAGAGGCGACTCGTCATGCAGGGACACAAAGTGTGCCTGTAAATCGATTGGTTGTGGGTTCGATCCCGACTCGAGGAAATGAAATATTTATTTACATTTACATTTTCATTTCTTCGCTCTGGAGTCGAGGCAAAAGCTTGGCGTTGAGTTCAGGCAATGTCTCCAGAATTTGGCACTTTATAAATATTAAAGTGTATATTGTGTAATGTATGATAATGTGTGTTACACTTATTTAATTGTTTCTATTTTATAATTTTTTTTTTATAAAAAAAAATTGGCTTATCTTTTAGAGACACTGAATTTTGGAGACAAATGCAATGCCCAGCTTAAACCTCGTGAACTCTAATTACATTTACTGCCGTATTTTTTAATATGTTATCATGTCATAAAATATATTATCATAACACTTTAAGAGGCTGGTGGAGAACGAAATGTCTAGACAATAGATCTCTCTTTGTATATCCTACTATAAGAGATATGTAAGCTGAAAAAAATGTTTTTACGGCTCCTTACCTCGAAAGGAAATTTCGAACCCTTTATCTTGAGATTCGGTTGAGGTATCAAGATATGATATTAAATTATTTTTTATATTAAATATCCAGGTCCCTTAGAGCACAGAAATAAAATCAAGCTTCGAAGTTGCCTCAAACAAAATATATGAGCATTTCTGCATCGTTTTTGTTGCATATTGTATGAAACAAAAACGGCATCTCATGTGGACCTACAGTTATAAACTTTCGCATAAATGGAGAACTTAACAAATAAAGGAAAAAATGTGAAAACTTATATTTATAGTTCATTTTATATAAAAAGAGTGCGTACACACGCTCAGTTAAGCTTGTCAACTTTTATAATTTGTATTTCACGTTGACCTACAATCCTGATATTAGTACGGATCTCTCAGTGTGTGAGTCAGTCTCGCACTTGACTACTGTTTTTTTATATATATTTTCATTATTCCTCCTTAAGCAGTTACTTTAACTAAATAATAATATATTTGGTTGCCACAAATATCCTAATCTTGAGAGAAACGAAGTGGCGTCCATGCTATAATGTCAAACGTTCAGAGATAATAGGTATAATAAACACTTTATCTGGCTCGTGAGGACTATACAGGGTGGAATCGTTTGCGCTCCTTTTACGGGAGTAGCATGTAGGATAAAATATTTCAAACCCATACTTAAAAAAGTAATCGTCAACAGTTTAGGTGGATTTTTCTTTTCAGGATTTTAATACACACTGTATTACGTGTGAAGCAGTTACGAATAGATACCAATAACGTAGACACAAAAGTACCACTGAACGTTCCCGATCTGCGTCTTTCATTCTGAAAAAACATTCCAGAACGAGAAAAGGATATCTTTCGTTCTATTTTACGCAATTACAAATTTTCTGTAATAAACCTAAACTACGCTTAACTTCGCCGCCAATATCTACGACTCAATTTCGTGATTGAGACGTGTGCAGCGTTATCTCTTTGATAGGTTTGTGATGGTGTGCGTCATTCTTAACAAATGGCGTTTTATTTTACAACGATAATTTTATAAATAATTAAAAAAAATTGTTTATCATATTATACAAAAAAATAGTTTTTGATTTTTTGCAAAATTTGTTTTGTTTTAAATGTATTGGGCTTTTATAGAGTAGTTTAAACTGTGGTTTCATTTAAAGTTGTGGTGACAAAAACACTCTGTATACTTGGACATAAGTGCTTGAAACATTTTCTTCTACGATTTTGTCACCTGACCGAGATTACGATCGCTTTGAAAGGTTGATATTTTATTAAGATTTCTTTATTTTTATAGATAACTTTCAGAATTTCACCTTCTGTGATTCGATGGATGTATAGAAAATATTATTTGTATTTATATAAAAAAAAACATAAAAACGATTACAAAATTGAACGAAAATTGTGTCAATTACTTTTACTATTTGTGACTTTCTTATTATTTCATACATCTTATAAAAGTTAATTAGGCAATTTAGGAAATATTTTAAGAGCATTTTACATATTATACGTAATAACTGAAAAAAAAACAACCCAAAAGAAACGTAAAAGAATCATTACACACAAATATATTTTTTTATCTGCACGTTGTATCCTGCACATAGTAGGGTAGGCAAAGGAAACCTAGTGTTAAGAACCCACAACCTGTGGCTTACAGACGCTTGTGACTGACCTCTGAATTATCTATGAATTATATTAGTTCATTTAATTAAATGTCCACAAAATAACTATTGGCAGACTATTAATTCTCCCTGGTTTAATTCATATAAATAGAGTGAAATTATAAGTAGGGTTATAAAAATTGTAAATTTTAGTTAAGTTAAATTCTCAGGATGTATATCGCGGTTAGAAGCTTTAGATTAGGAGTTCTCTAAGATCATCACAGTAACAAGAAGAACAAGAAGCTGGCCAAGGCCAACAAATATCTGTTACAAATTAAATTTATTACTGGTAATTATAAAATAAAAGATTATTAGATATATTAGATTACAATTAAGTGAGGATAATCGTTTTTCAGTTTCAAGTTGTTCCCGCACATAGCAGGGTAAACAGAGGAAACCTGGGAACTTAGCGTTAAGACACTCCGTTCCCCGTTTTCTGTCGAATTCTGGAGGAATTGTGTGTTCAGTGACAGAACTCTACGACGCGCCGCTTGAAATTAATGCAATATATTATTTTATAGTTATACGCATTTAATCACAAAGGATAAAGAAAAATTATAGTTATTAAAAGATTATTGAAGAGATCAAATCTGTACTTTTAATATAAAAAAACTTTTAAAAATAATATAACTAGTGCAATGTGAAATAAGTGCTAAACTTTTAATATAATATAACTAGTGCAAAATAAAATTGAGTAACTTGAAGTAAAATCTTATACTTTTACAATGTGTTTTGATGTTTCAGCGAATTTCAGTTCAGCTTTCTTAATATTTTAAAGACAGCAAACCATTATTCATCATTAGTTCAGATTATTACGTGAATTCGTATACATTATCTGCAAATTTAGACACGTTAATATTAATTACATATATTTATATAAAGCATGTACATTGTGCTACAGAAATATATAAGTACACTACAATAAGAAGCTATTCTAAGATTAATTTAAGAATTTATTTAACCTTTGAGCATTTTATTAATTATTCGTGGCTATTTTTAAAAATATTTTTTTTAGCTTCACGGTATCTTAATCTAGTGTAAGTGTAAGACACTCCGTTCCCATTAGGACATTTCTGTTCTCCACTTTCCGCCGAATTCTGGAGGCATTGCGTGTTGCGTGGCGGAAATCAACGTCGCGCATTGCCTCGTTAACAAAGCAAGGAAATGTATTAATTAATTACTATAAATAACAATATATTATATCAATAATAATGTAAATTGATTCTTAATAAATAATAATAATTAATTATTTAATATTTATTTTAAAAGTTATGTGGTGAGAAAAAGATCAGAGTTTTATTAGAAGTTTATTAATTACAGTAATATAATTATTATATGAAGTAATATAGTTTATAATACCTGCTGCCATGCTGTGTGCGGGATATAGCGTGTAAATAAAGATAATTAAAAAAAGATAATTTATTTGTGTGTAATGATTCTTTTACGTTTCTTTTATTTATTTATTTGCTTAGTTTTGATATAAAAAAAATACATATTTTTCATAACCCAATGCTTCCCAACCCAAAGCATTTAATAAATTATAACCAGTTACAATATCTACGACGGAAATTTATAAAATTTATCATTTTAGTTCAATTTCATACAATAAGAAATGCCATAATGTATAAATAATTAATAAATACCGGTTTTTAACATATTTTGTATATTAAATGCATGTAGCTAACGCGTTTTTCATTATTCAATCAACCTCGACCTATACTTTAAAGTTATCATAAATAATTATATTATAATGTGCAAGGCAAGTATTTAAATGATAGTTTAAATCGGTAAACTTTTTTTCAGTTTTCAGTTAGCGTATAGGTGCTAATTTATAATATTTGCAAACCTTGTTATTTAATAAGCCTTTTTTATCACATTATTATAATGATCTCACATGACTAGTTGAAATAGTAGGTAAAAGAATTCATATTTTTATATAGGAGGTAACTCGAAGGTACTCGAACCTCGATTGAAGACATTATAGGTCGTTCCGTATAAACGGCGGCCGATGCAGTTGATGTCGGCGGTCAAGAGACATCGGTCTCGCGGTTGCTCTACTTATTTTTATTCTCGACTTCCCGTATTATCTTGAATCTTTATATTTATATATTTTTTATTTTTTTATCGTTTCTATTTTACAGTGTTGTTTGTGATTTATATATTTTATTCGAACAATGACGAAGATTTCGCCGGCATTTGTGAAACAGGTACTGTTTATTTTGTTTATATTATTATTAAATGCTGTTGATGCATGTTTTGAAAACTGTTTATTTATAGAAATATTGTATTGTTTGAATACTGTGAAAACTTGTATAGCGCTAAATAATAGTAATATTCAAAATATTTTGTTACTTTAATAATTTCTTATTTTGGAAACAAATTAAATAATTTATGAGGCCATCGTGGCGTAGGGCACACAACACACAAGCGTGTGACTGTAACCCGACGGTTGTGGGTTCGAAATGAATGTAATGTAGACTCGGGGGTATATAATTCGTATATTCCCCTGAGTTTACATTATGTTTTCTGATTCACTCTCTAATAAACTAAGGTCCCAGGGCCCCCAAACCTACGTCATTTTAGCAAAGCTGAAATTTTCTAATAAAGGCGGTATGCGTACTTACTAATTTGAAAGTGGGGTCCATACAGAGGTAGCGCCAACTTAAGGTACACACTCACCTACCTTGAAGTAGAAACTAGTATTTAAATATGTTGTTAATAATAATGTAAAAAATCTATACTTATTATTACCAGACCCTTTACGTGTGCCTTTACTCCTGCCAGACGTCCCAAAGGATGTTTAAAGTTAGGGCAAAATACCTTATACTAGCAAGCAAGCTTTAATTTTAAACATATTTTTTACGGACTATTTCAAGACCCCTAAAACCACCTAGACCAATCCGATGGCTCATACACCCTCCCAAACAGAGATATACCTTTGTTTAGCGCTATTTCAGAAAGTGGGGCTCCCACTTTCAATTTAGTGAGTACGCATACTGTCTTAACTACATATTAGACTAAGAGTCCTCTGGCGACCCTGGGATCTTGGGCTATAAGTCAAATAATTTTGGTCATAACTCAGTACCTTAGAAAATAATATTTTCAAAAATGTTCTTTAAGATTACAATTATTATAAAAAACATATTGGATGTATTAAAATGTGTCTATTAATACTTCAAGATAATATAATTACTATACAATTAACCGTTACCTACTAAAACCAGTTTCGTACTACTATATAGAATAAGTTAAGACATATGCCTTGATCAGGACGAAGTGATTGGTTGTAAATTTCTTTCTAAAATACTTTTAAAAACAATATTTGAGGCCAGTCGTAGCGCAGAGGCACAAGCGTGGGTTTCCCACAAAGTGTCCCATTCGAGGAAACGAAATATTTAATATATTTATTTATTCGCTCTATTATCGAGGCTAAAGAGCGGCGTTGAGTTCCGCCACTCAATACGTAATGCTTGCAGAATTTATTATCGAAATTAGGCTCCCTCTGCCTATTCTGCTACATGCGTGACACAGTGTGAGGCTGAAAATGAAAAACAAATACAATCATCGAAGCATCTTTTAGCATAGCAAGAGATTCAATGCAATACAAGAATCAATGCAATATATAGGAAATTTGTGTTTTTTAAATACAAATATCCCATATATAAAACAGATTTACGCCTATTTTTTTTAAGCTAGGAAATGAAAGAACGAAACAATACGAAATATATTTTAAATACGAATATTTTTCCCGGTAAATTAAACCTACTAGGTATATTTACAGTTATAAGACAGATATAAAGTACATTTTGATGATTTTCGAGGCGCAGTGGAAAAGAAAAATGATGATCGTCGATTCGATCCCCCTTCGAGAGAATCAAATGATTTCATTTGACCACTCTTTCTGTCTTTTTCTCTTTCAGTCCCGCCACTGAAAGTACAACGTATGCCTTCAATTTGGTCGGTATGCGGAAAACCATGTGTCTAAATGACATTAGATACTATCTGCTAAGTATGGGAACAAGCCTAAAGTGCCAGAGCGCCTGGTCGGTTTCCAGGAGGCGCGGGTTCGAGTCCCGCTACGTTCAAATTTTTATACGTTTTCTAAATAAATAATTAACAAGCCTAAAGTTGAGAAGAAACTATGTTTTCTTTTATCAGCTTTGAAATGAAAATATTATATATTTTATTTCATCCAGTCGGAATCGATTCCACAACCTTTCAAGTTTACAGTTGATTTATTATTTTATTATATTCTATCAAGATATGCCTGAGGTGTGTGTTAACAAGCGAGATTTTTCTTATTATCAGGTTATTACATAACCTCAATTCTGTTGATCTTACATTATAAATTACAATTTGCGATACTGAAGACTGAAATATTGCTTCTTTATTCCCGACTGCTAA